>MJUU01021441.1:60645-80501 GCA_002080025.1 Modiolus philippinarum
TATGGTAGTTGTAAGGAACGTCCTATTTTGAGTCCTGTCAGATGTGCACTTCCTGTTTGACAAAATGTGGACTTAGTTACAAAATGTAGTGAAAAGATGAATTTTCCGTCGCATTTTTGTCAGCTTCTACAAGAAGGATTCATTTCAAAATTGGTATGCAGCCTCTATATGGTTAGTTGTAAGGAACGTCCTTTTTTGAGTCCTGTCAGATGTGCACTTCCTGTTTGACGAAATGTGGACTTAGTTACAACATGAATTTTTTGTCGCATTTTTCTTAGCTTCTATAAAAGGGATTCATTTCAAAATTGGTATGCAGCCTCTATATGGATAGTTGTAAGGAACGTCCTATTTTGAGTCACGTCAGATGTGTACTTCCTGTTTGACGAAACCTGGACTTGAGTTACGAAATGTAGTGAAAACCAGGGTTCAATGAGTGGGGGTATACTTGGTTGCCATTCGGCGACAGTTCTTGTTTGGTTGTGTCTTTAGTATGGGGTTCTGTATTGCACTTATCGAATTGAGTTCTTTTGGACATCTACTCGCGGATTTCCGACCTGGAACAACTTGAAAATTTGTGTTTATTGGATCAAATTTTACAACAGTATTGCAGGCAACACAAGTCTTCCATAGAAAACTCAAAATTTATGACTGTATTTACATGAAATGGACACATCCTAAATGCAAATGAAGTTTTGTCATATAAAAGGAGAAAATTTGTTGTTTTCTGTAAGCCATTTAAAAGTACTACACATGTAGGTCACTTTGTAAAATAACCAAAAACAAAAAAATGTTGATAAATTTCTGTCCTTTTTGTTATTTTTAATTTCTCATTTAAAGTTATTTATGTGCAGCAGAGAAGTAATATCAAATCCTGACTCAATCAGAAACCTATCTACTTTAACAGAAACCTGTCTATACAAATCCTGACTCAACCAGAAACCTGTCTACTTTAACAGAAACCTGTTAATACAAATCCTGACTCAACCAGAAACCTGTCTACTTTAACAGAAACCTGTCTTAACCATGTCCTGATTACACCAGAAACATTTCTAAACATGTCCTAATCAAACCTAAACTATACCAGAAACCTGTCTAAACCCTAACCATGAGGCCAACAAAAGCTAAACAAATTGTGATTGAAAGTTTGGTAAAAGGGAGATAATCCCAATTGAACCTGTCTGTTTGTTGAAGTTAATATACTCTTTAATGTAGCCAGGGTATATGTTTCGTGATAGATCTTGCATATTTCTTTCACATGTCTATTTCTCTTGATTAGACCTTTCAATTTTTACCAGTATACATATTAATTTCTTGGAGGCAGAGAAATTACAACAAACTCTCTAGTAAAAGTTTCTTCTTAGCTGCTGCATGGGCATGAAATGATGGCGGCATCAGTGTTTCACAAAATACATCCTATAGTTTAGTCAACATGGTCAAGCTTTGAGAGCCCAGTGTGGATTCATAATAATCTACAATGTATTTAAAGTTAAATTTGTAAATGTGTTATTGACTGCAGTCCACAGGGAAATGTGAAGTTTGATTTCTGCAATCTGAGCATGCAGAAAGCTATTTTAATGCAGGAAATTAGACACTTTTAACAGTACTATTATAGTTTTCTTTGATCTTTTGAGGCATACATTTCAAGTGTTTGCTACTGCCTGAATACGGAAAAATATTGGCAAAAAGTAACTTAGACCACGCCTACTTCCTTAATTATCGCATCAGTGTTGATGCATCATGAAGTTGACTATTGATTAGTAAAAGAATTGGTATGATTCTAAATGGTTTTATAGTGGTATATTTATATGCTGATTGACAAAAAGAAGCCATGGCCTAAGATACTTTTTGGCAAAAGTTTTTGCCAATATTTTTTCTTATTCAGGCAGTAGCAAAAACTGCAAATAAACAAAGAAAATTCTTACAAATTACCGATAAATCTTTTTGGATTATATTGTACCCCCACTTGGGAGTGGATATTATATTGGAATATCCATGTGCGTCCGACTGTCTGAAGTTTGTTGCATTTTTCTCAGCTAGTGCTGGGCCAATTTATTTCAAATTTGGTATTTGACTTTATACATAGGGGATTTTAGCGATTTTGGTCACCTTTTGATATCTTCCTGTTTTGCAGGACTTGGCCATTTTTCCATTATTGAACATAGTGAAAATTTTTGTCACACTTTTCTCAGCTACTCCTGGGCCAATTTATTTCAAATTTGGTATTTGACTTTATATATAGGGGGAATGCGTCAGATGCGATTTTGGTCACCATATATTATCCTTTTTGGCAGGACTTAGCCATTTTTCCCATTTTAGTTCACCTGGTTATGAAAGGGTGAGCTTTTGCCATCACTATGCGTCTGTTGTAGGTCGTCTGTCTGTCGTCTGTCTATCCGTCCATCAACAATTTCAAAAATCTTTTCCTCTGAAACCACTATGCCAAATGTAACTAATCTTGGCCTGAATCATCAACAGGGTATGGCTTTTCAAAATTGTGTTCAATTAGTCTGCTGGTCAAACAAAATAGCCACCATGGCTAAAAATAGAAAAATAGGGGTAAATTGCTGTTTTTGGCCAATGACTCAAAAACAGTCACAGATACCAATAATTATTTTCAAATTTTACTGTCCTTCAAGCATAAGCTTAGACCAATTTTATTGGCCATTTGGCTACCAATTCTACAGATTGACAACTAAATTGTTGCTAAAAAACTGTAGAATTGGTTTATCAAATTGAGAAGTTGATACTCACCTCTGGAAAAAATCTTTTGTCTGTTTGGTAATTGAGCATGTTGAACTGTTTTCATATTATATAATAGCCTTCCTAGGTGTGGGAAATTCCTATTTTTGATTTTGCAAAGACTTAGTATTGTTTTTATGTAAATAGTTTATGAATAAAAGTTTAAGTACATTATATTTACTCTTACAAATTTTGATATGCCCACAAAGAAATAATCATGCATAAGATTTTGAGGGGGGAAATGTGAAAAACACTGTTTTATTGATGGGAGATAATTTTGGGGGAATATAACTTCTCTTATTAAATTTATTACCTCCCATGGCCAAATTACTGATTTGATGTTTGATACCAAAATAATGCTAAAAATGATTTACAGTATCTCATAAAGTACATGAAGTTACCATAAATAAAAATGTTAATCTGATTATACATGTGAAAACAAAAATTTTCACAATTTAAAAGTTTATTTGAAATAATCAAAAACATGAATTCACCTCTGTAATAGTAATAAAGAATCCAGTTTATAAACAATCAAACTGAAACATAGTTCCTCACCTAACACTAACAGTTGCTGAGGTAAGTATCAATTGATCAACTTTTTTAACCAATTCTACAGTTTGTCAACAGCAATTTAGTTGTCAATCTGTAGAATTTGCAGCCAAATGGCCAATAAAATTGGTCTTTGGTTACTCTTGAAAGACTGTAATATATTTTTGTATTTTATTTCCAAAACTATAAAAGATAAAAGTCAAATGCAGAGATGAACATTTGAAATATTGGCAAAGTGGCCAGCTGGGCCCTAGCAAACAAAATTCAGTAGCCCAGCCACTAATTTTACTAGAACAGGACTATATAGTCAACCAAAATTGCAGGATATTTCAGTAGCGAGCTGGGCTGGTTTGAAATTTTCAGTAGCCCAGGTAGATTTTTAGGGGCCTTGGGCTACTAGGCCCCTGGAAATTTGCATCCCTGCAAATGTAAATTGAAAAAACGTTTGCCACATGAAGAACTACCTACCTGTCATTTTTTAAAGAAATTCTGATACCCTTGAAGGAGTTATTGTCCTTTATTCACCAAAATTTATCAATTAAAAAAAAATCTTCTCCTCTGAAACTACTGGGCCAAATGTAACCAAACTTTGCCTGAATCATCACCAGGATATGGCTTAAATGTCTGTTTGATTAGTCAACTGGTCAAACAACATGGCTGCCATTGCTAAAAAAAGAACATAGGGGTAAATTGCAGTGTTTCTTAAATAACTTGAAAACCGTTACAGATATCAATTTTGACAGAAGTTCTGAAACTAATATTATTGTCCTTTAATAACCAAAATTTTACAATTTTTAGCCATATGGTACAAAACTTGACCACAATAGTCCTTTAGAGCTTACCTTCTCAAATTTTGCCCAACATAATTTGCAAAAGAGGGAGATTTTGAGGGTCATATACTAATAAGGGTCATACCCTAAAAAAGAGGGTGTGACCCTCCAAATGAGGGTGACTTGGCAACTATGTTTAAACTGAAGATGAAGTTGTCACTTTGTATACTTTTCCGCCTGTACTTTGGGTAGCTGTTCCTGATGCTACACTATTGTCTCTTATGATCATATAGGATGCATGTTTTTGCTCAGAATCACTACCCCTTGGTAAACAAGAGACATCAATTTGAAAAACTGGCTTATTGAAGTGTGCATGCAGTAATTTTTCGGAAAAGTCCTAATTTTTATTTACGGAAAAGGGAACAAAAATTTCCGGAAAAGGGAAAAACATTTTCGGAAACGTCCACCATTTTTTGGGAAATGTCCTTCTCCGAATACTACAACTCTTAAACCACTTTGGAAACTCATTCATGGCATAATTAGATTAATGCAACAGTTTAATAACTTTCAGGGTCGGTTGAATTAAAACCTTAAATTGCTACATGTCTTAGAATCAAAGGAATTGTTTTCCTACAATTAGAATAAAAATGTGCTTGAAATTCTTAAAAAAACAGATCAAGTAACCTACCTGAAATTTCACCTTAAATTATCAGAAAAATGTTTTCAGTATTTTTCCCTTAGGGAACTGTTATCCATCAAAATTACATGTGACATATGTTCCAAAACCAGGAAAATATTGTACTTTAGACTTGGTATTTATTGATTTTTTTCCTTCAGTAGTTTCCTATGTTACTTTTAACCATCTGTGCATATACATATTGTTACAATGTGCAAATTCCATGTAATATAAAAAATATATAAATCTGATTAATTTTATGATTATTTTTATGTGAATTGACATTTATTGGATACTGAAAAGAGAAAGAGATTTTCTACATTTAGAAGAAACAGTTTCATTTTATTTACTTGTGATAATTTTTGGGGTTCAAATTTGTTGTAATATGGATTCTTTTTCACATGTTGACATTGTGAAGAAAGTGTTGAGAATTTACTTAAGCTCAGAGATCTGTGTTTAAATGTGTTATCCAAAAATTATTATCGTTCTTTAATGTTGAAATAGGCATACCTCTTTCGTGTCTCATCGATCCATTCTTAGATTTTATGGTGAAAAGTGATACCGAAAAAAGTTCTTTAGTTTTATGACGCTGGACTAAAATTTTTACGATTGATTGACTAGCTTCCTGTGAGAGAGTGGATAGAAATTGTTGTACTTCCATCAAAGCTTCTAAATACTTGTAATCCATTAACAAAACAAGGAAAAAGGAAGGCATAATCTCCGTGAGGCTTTCTAAAAAAACAATTATAATAGTCATTAGTGTAATGATCTAATTATTGCTATTTTTGTAATTCTGGAATTAAAACATTGATTTTGTTGAAACATCCTTACAATTTCATCATGGTATATTAGTACATAATTTGTAGGAGTTAAATAAAAACATATTTCCCAGAGAAACTTCATGTATAATATTCAACATACTTTTATGGACTTCTAACATGTTTCTTTAAACATAGATATTTCTCTTGTGTGATATAAGAACATATAATCTTTATGTGATGTTCTGTACAGGAAAAACACCTACAGTTTAGTAGATAATATAAAAACTATCTGATAGTTTAAGGTGACTGAAACTGAAAGTTTTTAATAATTATCCCTCTCTTCAATTATTGGAAGATACTGTTGAATGTTTTAGAAAAACAAAACTTCACTTTTTACGATACTAAGTAGACTACATCCGAAGAATAGAAATTAAACTGGAAAGTATTTAAGTAGACGTACCTGTAGTTTTTGTGTATTTGGAGTTATTATTATAAAATATCTATAGTAAACAGGAATTTTTACTATTGTTTGGATTTTATTGAGTTATTCTGGAAGATTAATTAATTCTAACTTTACAATGAGACGACAGTCATCTTATTCCGTGTGTGCGTCTAAACGAAGTGAAACTGAGGAGGATGATGTCGTCTCTACAATGCAGAAAGGGCAGTTCAGAAAATTAGGATTACCTCGGAGGTTTTCTACTCCTGTAGGGTTAAAGGAAGAGGAGTCTGTAGAGGCTCGTCACCAAATACAGGCTGATCAGTTTGTTACTAAACAATATCTGGAAAAGAAAGGTAGATTAAAAGCAAGGCCCACTTTATCTTATCTTGGCAGGAATTGATTCATTTTATTTGTCTGAAATATATTATTTGATTTTGAGAAGTCCCCAAAACAGCTTTCTTTTTTTTTTTCATTCTGTCTAGAAACCATTGCTGGTGTAATTCATTTTTGTTTAAGATGTCACCATGCTATTATTTTGCAATTGTGCCAAATGTTTGTTCATTTAGGTGTAATATATTTAGAAATTTAACAAAGTAGTTATCAGAATTGAAGAAAGTTTCAAAGTACATGTCCGCCGTGCGCGGTCCCGGCTGAAGAATAGGCCCGCAGCATCCTCTGAGCTTGGAGTATGAGCCATCCTAACAGAGGACCCCGAGGGAACCCCGGGATATAGAAATAGGACCCAATATCTCCGGCTTGCGGGGTGTGACCCCTCCTAAACGGAGGCTGACCCCGAGGGTCCCGGGATATAGAAATAGGACCCATTCTGTGGTTGTGCGGGATTATTTAATACACAACCCATCTTTCGGATGGGATGTAAACTCAGGTCCACGTGTTGGAAGAAATGNCACGCTTCCTGCACGTTAAAGAACCCTTGTAGCAAGCTCTTTTTGGGGTGGTCCGTAGGTGATCGGCTACAAGGCTAAATTCCCCGCCCTTGACGATTTCACCCTATTTTTCCAGTGGCAGTCAGAATTTCCCGTCCCATGGCCATTTCCATACCCCAAAGTGATTATTTATCAACAAACTTGTTCTCGTCTTGATATAGCTGAAATATTGCTGATTAGACGTTAAACAATATTCAATCAATCAATCAATCAAAGTACATGTATTTAATTTTTCTGTTTCTTATCTTTTTGATACAGTATTCATGGAAAAAGGTGAAGAGTAATAAATGTAAAATAACACAATTTGAGGGAAACAGAAATTTTGAAAGGGAGATAATTTTATTTAAAGTGCATGTATCACTAGATACAAATTTTATTTAGAGATGGAATATAGATCTCACTAGATAAGTTAACACAATTTATTCCTTTTACCTATTTCATCAATGACCCATAATTTGATTTTTATGCCTCCAGATCGAGGATCGGGGCATATTGTGTTTGTCCTGTCTGTTGGTCTGTTTGTCTGTGCGTCCAAACCTTTAACCTAGGCTATAACTTTTGAACTATATAAGATTGACCTTGCATACTGGGCAAGTGTATATGTCTAGTAAAGAGGAACATAAATATGGAAAAAAAAATAGGCCAGGTCAAAGGTCAAGGTCACAGAGGTCAAAAAGGGGTAAAATTGGGTATTTTCATATATTTACTGTAGAATCTTGGGGCATATGTAGTGTTTCACAAACACAACTTGTTCTTTCTTATATGTTAAAAGGGGAAATTTTCTGAAACTGTCAAAAACTTGATAGCTTATGATATTAACTTTCAAGCATCACCTTCAGATGACCTTGACCATGTCTTGATGATTGAAATACTTCATAAGAATTGCCACATAGTGTGATAGTTTCAAATTCAAGCCCTTATCTCAGTGTGCTGTAAATAATAGATTCATTATATTTAGTGTATTGATGTTTTAGTGGTCAATATGTAACTTGTCCATTGATCTTGACCTCATTTTCATTACTTTGTAAATTTTGTGACATAGTTTGAAGTTTAAGGCAATTTCTGAGCCGTTGTATAGAATCAATATATTTATTCTATTACCTCATCTTTGGGTACAGAACAGTATCACTTTTCATGGTACTTTGACCTCGTTTACATGGTCCAGTGAATTTATTATTTTATCAAATTTACATTTCTCAGCAATGATAACATTCAAACTTCATAATTGAAAAATTACCACTTGTATTTTTCAACATTGAAATGCAGTCCTTTCTAAACTTTCTGTATTGCTTTTGCTTAATATTTTGATTTTTTTTTCAGGTGCACAAGTGGCAACAAGTTTACTACAACAAAGAGCTAATGATGTCAGGAGTAACAGAGTTAACTGGCAGTCCTATTTACAGTAAGTACAGTGTATTATCAGAACTTACTATCTATTCAAGTGGTAACCATGGTAAGTTTTTACCATCACTTGGAGTCCATTTTCTGTAATCTGTCTATAATAACTTTTGATTTAAAGATTTCACTTCTGAAACCTCTGGTCCATAAAGCCAAACATGATCAAATCTTTGAGATGACTTTCACTGGGTAGCAAGGCTTGTCTATTGAAAATACTGGACCAGCAGGGATATAGTTTAATACTGGATACTGTTCAATATGTATTCCAATATTTCCCTCTCAGACTACTAGGCAAATTAGAATCAAACTTAGTCACAATGATCTTTAGAAAAACTTGCTGATTGGACAAGTCTCCAATAAATATCACTTGCCCTCCCTAAAATCAACTTACCCTTCCACATTCAGAATGGAAGATAAAATTTCAACTTAACAAGGGGACAAGTCAGCTTCAAATTTACCATACCCTGCAAAGATTTTACTTGCTGTGGTCAAGTGGGAGAGTGCTTAAATTTATTCCTGAAAAGGTGTCAAGCAGATTTACAGCTCATCCAAGATGGCCACCATGAGGAAATAGTTTAACATTTCACCACAGAATTCTATTAACACAGTATAAGAACCATTATTATAGAAGTTTATTGGACTGTCTATGTCAGCCTTGTTCCTGTTCACCAATACAAGCTTTTGAGAGTTTCATTTTATCAGAAGAAAGGATGAAAGTTAATGAAGAATCCAATATACAGTATGAATAAGTACAGTTTAACATGTAATACTATTGCCAGAACTTTTTGCAGCTGACCTGACCCAAGAGTGTGATCTTGTGGGGTAGACTTTTGCCGGTCATCTGTTAGTTTTTCACATCTTTCTCATCTCAATTGAAACTTCTGAAAAAAAAATTAACAAACTTCACAGCAATAATGTATGGTGGCTAGGTTCAACGAAAATTGCTCATTTTGTTTAGATCAAATAAAAACAATTTGCCATCAGAATATATTGACATTTAGATTTTTGTTTTCATTACCATTTCAATTTCTTGGTAAAAGTTTTGGACATGTAAAATTTCAACATTGAATGAGACCTGTACACAACAGTGTATACTACAATTGTTTACTTAATATGGAATATTGGTATTCTACTTTTCCTTGTATGTTAATTAAACAGAGAAAATTTAATTAACTGCCGTTTAGGTGACAATACCTTCAGTAATTTACAATAGAATATCTCCAGAGATTTGACTTTCTTTTACAGAGGACAGATGATATCGCATGAAGACTTCCAGTTTATTTCTAAATTTGATAATGCCAACTCTGAAATAAAGAATGCCATATTAACAGATAATGCCCAACAGGTAAGGTAGAATGTCATATTAGCAGATAATGCCCAACAGGTAAGGTAGAATGCCATATTAACAGATAATGCCAAACAGGTAAGTCTAAATTTGATAATGCCAACCCTGAAATAAAGAATGCCATATTAACAGATAACGCACAACAGGTAAGTCTAATATCAATAGATTATGCCCAACAAGTAAGCCTAATATTAACAAATTATGCCCAACAGGTAAGTCTTATATTAACAGATAATGCCCAACAGGGAAGTCTAATATTAATAGGTAATGCCCAACAGGTAAGTCTAATATTAACAGATAATGCCCAACAGGTAAGTCTAATATTAACAGATTATGCCCAACAGGTAAGTCTAATATTTACAGATTATGCCCAACAGGTAAGTCTAATATTAACAGATAATGCCCAACAGGTAAGTCTAGTATTAATAGATAATGCCCAACAGGTAAGTCTAATGTTAACAGATTATGCCCAACAGGTAGGTCTAATATTAACACATTATGCCCAACAGGTAAGTCTAATATTAACAGGTAATGCCCAACAGGTAAGTCAAATATTAATAGATAATGCCCAACAGGTAAGTCTAATATTAACAGATTATGCCAAACAGGTAAGTTAATATTAATAGATAATGCCCAACAGGTAAGTCTAATATTTACAGAAAATGCCCAACAGGTAAGTCTAATTTTAACAGATAATGCCCAACTGGTAAGTCTAATATTCACAGGTAATGCCCAACAGGTAAGTCTAATATTAACAGGTAATGCCCAACAGGTAAGTCTAATATTAACAAATAATGCCCAACAGGTAAGTCTAATATTAACAGATAATGCCCAACAGGTAAGAATAATATTAACAGATAATACCCAACAGGTAAGGTAATCAATATAACAGAACAAAATATTATTATGGGAATTACTTAGAAAAATTATCCTGCCACATGAAAATGGCCCATTAGTACCACTGATTTTATGATAAAGAAAAATGTCGAGATTATATTTAGCATACATTCTGCAGATCCTTGTTTTTATCCATTTTATAACTTAGCAGTGCAGATGAAAAAAAAACAACCTTTATGAAGACCAAAGGCTGAAGGGGTAAAATTTCTTCAATAAGTAATACATATAAAATTTTGCATCACTTGAATAACAAAATAATGAAGTTTCTCACATTTAGAAATTATATATATTTTTCATAACGAGAAAGAATTGTATATTGATGGATATCAACTAGAGTTATGTAATTTCAAATATAATAAACGAGCCTTTGGCGAGTTTATTATATTTGAAATTACATAACGAGAGTTGATATCCAGCGACATACAATTTTTGGATTAGTGTCTATCCAAAGGATAGAATTCTATCCTATGTTACGACCCCGGGTGACCAACCTCACGCAATCAAACATTAGTGATCATACCCATGCTAAAAGAATCCTTTTTCAGGAAACCTCGTACACATCTTTCTGATGCCATAAAAAACTCTAACACTCATTAGTCTATTTTCATTGAACATCAATTTGATTGCACGAACTTTTCTACACTTAAATGGTGCCCGAATTCGTTAATTAATCACCGAATGAATTTCCCATTCATAAAATTTTGTGTGTAGATGTATGAATATGGAAGATTGATGCCTTACTGTATGAATGGCGTAAACGTACTTCCCTGAACCGTCAATGAAACGATGTGGCCGTTTTGAAATAAATCATAACAACGCATTGGAAATAAAAAAATCAAATTCAGTAGCCGTCGAGAACAACAGTCCATTATTTACAATCTACGGAAGACGTAATGTTTGTTTACATTTCTAGTTATCAATTATCAATGAATGGAAAAGTACGGCTGTTCCACGTTGGCTGTTCCATTATACTTGTTGCGATTGTCATTTAGTGTCTTCTCCGAGGTCCGCGTTCGGTATACATTTAATGGCCGACTCAAAACAAAATACTGAAGAAGTCGTACATCGGTAAATACAAAATATTACCTGGAAACAGTTGTCATTGCATATTCCGAAACAGACGATATTTTGCAACGATCGGGGTTGGAATTGACTNNNNAACAATGTTCAGTCCGGGGTGTTGCGCGTTAATTGCCGTTGATCAGAGTTTGGTCATACAAAAATTGAGATAATGTCATTTGAGTATTTACAATGCATAACAGTCATTTTTCAATTGCATGAGAATGTATATCATAGCGCGAATTGAGATGCATTGTTGCACAAAGAACTTGGCACAGATCATCGTTTTCATGTCTTCGTGTGTTTCTTGGACGAATTATTATCTCCATAAAGAGCAGGGTATTGCTGCTCATGCCTTGTCAGCTTTTGCGTCTTGTCAGCATTCACAAACCTCTTCTTTAGAGTTAAATTTCAAACTGTACTTGATCAAGATGGTGCTGTCATTGTTTAGTCTATGTTGAGTGTACAGCAGGGAACCCATAATATCAGAAGTCCATTATTAGTAATGGACTTCTGATAATATGTAATAGGTTTCTGGTATAAAATCAAAATTCTTTGAATATTTGTCTCTAATGTGATTGGCTGGTGTGATCAAATGAAGATGGCCACCAGTAAATACTTGCTGACTGTCAGAAAGGCATGTTAATTTTCTTGATGAGCAAAACATGGTTTTTGTACCTTTCTTGGTTTTGATATCATCATTATAATTAGACCCATTGTAAAAAATGAGTAATTATGCATGACATAGACAGGCAATTATTCATATCATACATGGACACTATTGGACAGTGTACATAAAATTTCAATAGATCAGATACTGATCATTGCCATCATAGACACTAATCCACCAGTCCCTTTGGGACTTTGATTTCGAGTTGTTAAAACTATTTCTCTTATGATTTTCATAATATTCAGTGCCGATCTGCTTTTTTTGTTTCAGACAACAACACCGTTGCTAGGTAACGTTAATCAAGGCCAACGAGATTTCACAGTGGTCCAATAAAAACGTCGAAAAAATAATAGCACATCATGCGTGATGTGTTATTTCTTGACACTCGACCAATGAAATTCCTGTAAAAGCGATTAAACAAGTTCATATCTAACTCCAGCCTCAAAGTCTCGTTATGTACCACAAATAACTATTCATGCAAGGAATAGATAATAAGTGTGTATCATAAGAGAATGTCAAATAAACCAAAACATTATTGTAATGTCTATTGAGTTCTCTCTACCACTTTCTTCAATATGTTGATAAGTTTCCAGGCTAATGCCTTTTGTGTGTTGAAACTTGTGCAAAAAACTTTATGAGTGCTTGAGAACTAAAGATAATTAACAGAGGAAGGGATCTTTTCTTTTATTCATACTACATAAGATGACATCATGGTCATTACTACAAGAGTATTTTGTAAGACATAAAAACATGCCTTCATTAGGGCTCCGCCATGAAATGGCGATGCCTATAGTAATCAGCCTGTCCGTCCGTCTGTCTGTCTGTCCATCAGCATTTTATGTGTCCTACAGTAACTCCAGAATGCCTTCATCGATTTTTTATGATTTTTGTACTCAAAGTTGAACTTGACTAAAGGAAGCTCCCTTTTGTTTTTGAGGAAAATCTGAAAATGATTTTTTGGAAAAAAACTTTGTTTTTATATAAATTAAACCATAACAGTAGATTTTTTATTTCTGTATACCATGGTATACTGGCCTTATAAAATAAAATAAAAAAAATATGGTATTTTGCCTTTAATTCGAAAAATATAGGTTTATATGATTTATAAGTACAGTTATGCTAACAGTGTATCTAATGTACATAATGTATGATTTGATACATTATTATACACCTAATTGTCATAAAAAAAATTTGAAAAAAATCAGAAAACATCATATTAGGAAAACAAAATTATGAACTATCACCTCATTCGTTAAAATGATTTATTATCCTCTTTCTTCAAAGTTCATATAAAATGATATATTCTTTGTATTTTTAGAAAAATAATGAAAATGTTTTCTTTATAAATATAAATATTTGTATCATACCAAAATTATATATTTAGGGCTGTTTCGCAAATTATTGTATGAAAGGGATGGGATGACAAAAGACATTTTCATGATTACCAAATAGAACCTTTCATTATAAATTAGAATTGTAATTTTCTGGCAGAAATTGAGTGAGTACATGGAATTTCCCGGTAAAATGACATCAAGAACAATATTACACATATTTTGACATCAAAGTATTATTGGGAAGATTCATGTACTCATTTCCTGTCAGAAAATGATAGCTAAGTGCTTTTGATGAAAAGGACTATTAGATAAAAATTCAATGGATGGTATATGTCTGAGAATTACCTGTTAAAGAAACACAAATTTTATGCATTGTTGGTTCTTTATAAAAGTGCTTGTTAACCTCACTTTAACATTTTCCCATGGAACAGTCATAATTCTTAATGTTGTGTTACACCTAGACTTTGAATAGATTTGTTGTTGATGTTTCAGTTTGCAAAGACAATGTTTAGTTTGATGAACAGAATTGCCAAAGACCAGACATTACAGTATATACTGACTATGTTAGATGATGTTTTACAGGTAGGTCTTCTTTTACACCAATGAAAACTAATTAAGTAGATTCCCATCCCCACCTGCACCACCAAAGATGTGCCATTAGTCTTATTTTTCCAATCTACAATTTTATATTCATACTTGCAGCACACAAAGTTAAAGGGGTATAAAGGAATCACCTTATGTCTGTCTGTCTGTCCACACTTAGTAAGCACAACTAGTCTAGAACCACTTCAAGGATTTTGATGGAACTATAGACACAGAAAAGACAGTGTATGCAGATAATTATTGTCCAACACAAAAAAAGGGAGATATTTCACTATTCGTCAATATTTAGAAAATGTGATGTAATGGCATCCTTTTTGTGGCTTTTCCCCAGTCACTTGTTTTAATCCTGAAAACAAAATTGTTTTCAGAACTGTAAAACATGATTTTTAGACAGATCTTGATGTTTCCAGTTATAAATGTAAATAGGCCTTGATTATTGTCAAAATCTGATCTGATATAAAAGTGGGACAGAATAAGAATATTAAGCCTTTTTTCTACCCCATATCTGTATGTCAAGTCAGATTGGAATCTAATAATTGAGTTTACTTTGCCACATATTGGCAAAAACTGGTTTTTGTCGAGCCTTCAACGATAATCAAAGGTATGGTGATTCCGACCACGGCGGCAGCATCCACAATTGTGTAAGTTTTTTCTTTGGTCTGTTTAACATCAACCACCTGTGCTAGCCTATTGATATTCAGTATGCAGTTGCATTAGCATCAGTACAGCTCAGTTTCAGTGGCATTTTATGTCTATGCCTCCGCAGTCATGCTCCACTGACTTCGAAATTTTGAATTGTTTTTTATACCCCCCGCAAACAAAGTTTGGGGGGTAAATAGGAATCACCCTGTCTGTCTGTCCGTCTGTCTGTCTGTCCATCTGTTCGTCTGTCCACACTTCTTGTAAGCACATCTCCTCTTAAACCACTGGAAGGATTTTGATGAAACTTTACACAAAGGAAGGACACTATATGTAGATGTGCATGAAGGAATATAATTAAAGTCCGAAACCAGGAAGGGGAGATAATTTGACTTTGACTTTTCGTTGATTCCCTATGTATGGGTTACCTCGCAAGCGCAACTCCTCTTAAACCACTTGAAGGATTTTGATGAAACTTTACACAAAGGAAGGCCACTATATGTAGATATGCATGAAGGAATATAATTATTGTCCGAAACCAGGAAGGGGAGATAATTTGACTTTGACTTTTCGTTGATTACCAATGTATGGGTTACCTCGTAAGTGCAACTCCTCTTAAACCACTTGAAGGATTTTGATGAAACTTTACACAAAGGAAGGCCACTATATGTAGATATGCATGAAGGAATATAATTATTGTCTGAAACCAGGAAGGGAAGATAATTTGACTTGACTTTTATTGATTCCTTCTGCTTTGATTTTTTTTCAAAGAAATAATTTAAAGCATAGATATTGTGAAATCAAGCTGTTGGAGAGACACTAGTTTTTCATTGTAAACCTCTTAGAAAGATGTTTTCAAAGTGTGGTAATGAAATTTCTCTAACACTTATGATTTTTGTGTAAAATGTCAAAGAGCTAGAAAAGGGTGAATTTTATATTTGTCCGATTTCAATAGTATTTTCATTGGAACCCTTTCTTGAAGAATATATCATTGTGTCCATACTTGTATTGTGTCCACACCTGTATTGTGTCCACACCTGTATTGTGTCCACGCCCACTTAAATTTGCATTTACCATATCGATTCAGGGTCCATTTAGCGGGGGGTATATTTGGCTGCCATTCGGCAACAGCTCTTGTTTCAAATGTTTATGTTTTTTAGCATCAACCACTCATAGTTGCCCATTGATATTTGGTATGCAGTTGCATTAGCATCATTACAGCTCAGTTTCATTGATGTTTTTTTGTCTTTGCCCTAGCAGTCATGCTCCACTGACTTTGAAATTTTGAATTGTTTTTAGCTCATCTCACGAAGTGAGGGGGGCTTATATGATACCCCTAGCGTCTGTGTCCATGTCCGGTTAGGAAGAATGGTTAAGGTCCATTCCTGCTTACTGGCATACCCCACATCAAGCCTGATGCATTTTGGGATGACAACTGGAATGCATGCTTCGGATGCTTTCTCTGACCTACATTTTACGCATGAGCAACTTGGTTAGGTAGAATGGTTAAAGTCCTTTCCAGCTTACTGACATGACCCACATCAACCATATTGGTATGTATGATGCATTTTGGGATGAGGACTGGAATGCATGCTTCGGATGCTGTCTCTGACCTACATTTTACGCATGAGCGACTTGGTTACTAGGTAGAGTGGTTAAAGTCAATTCCCACTTACTGACATGGCTCACATCAACCATACTGGTATGTATGATGCATTTTGGGATGACAACAATAATGCATGTTTCGGATGCTGTCTCTGACCTACATTTTGCACATGAGCCACTTGGTTATGTAGAATGGTTAAAGTCCATTCCCACTTACTGACATGACCAACATCAACCATATTGGTATGTATGATGCATTTTGGGATGAGGACTGGAATGCATGCTTCGGATGCTATATCTGACCTACATTTCACCAGGAACGACTTGGTTAGGTGGAATGGTTAAAATCCATTCCTGCTTACTGAAATGGCCCACATCAACCATTCTGGTATGTATGATGCGTTTTGGGATGACAACAACAATCCATGCTTCGGATGCTGTCTCTGACCTACATTTTATGCATGAGCGACTTGGTTATGTAGAATGGTTAAAGTCCATTCCTGCTTACTGACAAGGCCCACATCAACCATACTGGTATGTATGATGAGTTTTGGGATGACAACAACAATGCATGCTTCGGATGCTGTCTCTGACCTATATTTTATGCATGACTGAATCTGTTAAAAAGAATGATTATAGTCCATTCCTGGTTACTGATATGTGCAACATGTGACAATGCTGTGCAACGAGGTGAGCTTAGGCCATGTAAAAATAATCATTAGATTCTCAGGCACTTTTTTCAAAAAGGAACGTGGCAGGGCGGAAGCTTTTTATTTTTTTCACATGTTCAACCTCTTTAAAACATTCCTGGAGCGAGAAATTTTGCAAGAAAATCCTTGTTGTTTTCATCGGCAGCCATTTTTTCATTGATCTGTATCAATAAAAGGCTTTTTGAACCACGTTTTTCACCTTCCCGCCAAACGCTCTGGTGATTTTTGTAACCGGAAACCGATTCAGGACGGACATGAAACAAAACTGGATTTTCGGGAGGTAAATAAGCAGAAATGTGGGGCCTTTTCAGGGGATGCGGCGGGGCCTGAGAAGCTAAACTCTTTTTTGATTTAGCCTTAGCAGGCTGTTGCTGCTTTCTATGTTTTTCAAATGTTTTAAGTTTTTTCTTGTGTCTGTTTAGCATCAACCGCTCATAGTTGCCCATTAATATTTGGTAAGCAGTTGCATTATTGTCAGTACAGATCAGTTTCGACGGCAATTTATGTCTATGCCCAGGCAGTCATGCTCCACTGACTTTGAAATTTGCACTGTTTGTCAAATGTTTAAGTTTTTTCTTGTGTCCGTTTAACATCAACCACTGATAGTAGGGCCATCCTTAAAAAATGTTTGTTTGCTGTTGACCTACTCACATTTTTCAATGTGAGTAGGTAGGTAGGTAAATTATTTTTTTTTTGGAAATTCAATGAGTGCCTTATTTTTAAAGAAAATGCTCTAAAAATAGAAGAAAAAAAATTTTGTCCTTGGAAAGGGTGATTAAATTTTTTGAGAAGGTAGGTTTTACAGTGAGTCCGTCGAAAAACAGCAAACCAACAATTTTTTAAGGACGGCCTAGCCTATTGATCTTTGGTATGCAGTTGCATTGTGATCAGTTGTTTTCAGTGATACATTTGTTATCATGACTGCTGCTGCAGATCAATGAGCAGATTCATGCAATGCATGGGAAAGGCGAGACATATTCTGTGTCAACAGTTTATTCACTCACTTGGCCCAAAGGACCATCTGAGCTGTAGTTATCACATACCATCTTGAGGCAGAAGACCTCTTCTCAGAAACCACATGACCAAATGAATCTAAACTGAAACATTCTGTCATTAGCTTGTATGAGATGACTGCCATTAAAGAATGTTAAACTGCTTTAGATTTCAAGTAAGACCATGTCAATGGACTTTTCATCACAAAGGAAGGCATCATAAGATAAATAACAAATTTCATTAACAGGTACGTACACACAAACATTTCATATGTAATGTTGTAATAAAATGTTGATTATTTTTGCATTCAAAAAGAAAATAGAAATGTATTTTGTGCAAAATTACTTTTCAGGATGACAAAAGTAGAGTGGAAATATTCAAAGATTATTCCAGGAAAAATAAGGAATCAGTATGGGTACCATTTCTTCATCTTCTAAACAGAGATGATAGATTTATTGTAAATCAGGTAATGTCATTTAACTGAAAGTATGACTCCCATTATCACCATTCAACAAACATTGATTAAACTTTTACAAGAATCTTTATTTTCTACCACTTTATATTTTTAAACTTTTTAAGTATTACACAAATTTCATGGAAGAAAAATATTCTGACTCAGTTAAGTTTTAAATATTTCTTGACTATTGATAGTAAAATTTCAATATTAACAACTTGCAAAAGTTGACATTTTGAAAATCCAAATTTTGTTACATGAGTTAAGGAATATTTTAACCAATCGTACTTGAAGGTGAATCCATACAAAATTATGCATGGGGATTTGTTTTTATACCTGACATAAGAATTATGGCCTAATATGTAATTCAAGGGTGGTTTGTTTTTTGGTTTTATACCCTGCCACACAAAGTGGCGAGGTATTATGTGATACCCTCAGTTGTGTGTCGTTTGTTCATCCGTCTGTCTGTCTGTTTGTCTGACCGTCCGTCCATCTGTCCATCCGTCCCCCGAAGGTTTCTGACTGATAACTTGTGAACAAAATAACACAAGGTCTTCAAGCTTGGTATTCAAGTTGTTTACCACAAAACTCAGTGACTCAGGTCAAGTTCGATTTTGGGCTTAGAGGTCCAAGGGGTTCTGGAGTCATGCCCCTTGAAACTTTGAAATTTTGCTAATGTTAGGGTTTCTGACCGATAACTTGTGAACGAAATAACACAAGGTCTTCAAACTTGGTATGTAAGTTGTTTACCACAAAACTCGGGTCATGTTTTATTTTGGGTTCAGAGGTCCAAGGGGTTCTGGAGTTATGCCCCTTGAAACTTTGAAATTTTGAAAATTATAGGGTTTCGTACTCAGAACTTGTGATTGAAATAACATACTGTCTTCAAACTTGGTATGTAAATTGTTTACCAAAAACACAGGCCAAGTATAATTCTGGGTTCAGTGGTACACATAGTTCTGGAGTTATGCCCCTTTTAACTTAGAAATTTTGTGAAACAGGGCGGGGTATCATTGTTGTTTTGGGTTTTATTATACCCCCCGCAAACAAAGTTTGGGGGGTATATAGGAATCACCCTGTCTGTCTGTCCGTCCGTCTGTCCGTCCGTCTGTCCATCTGTCCGTCTGTCCACACTTCTCGTAAGCGCAACTCCTCTTAAACCACTTGAAGGATTTTGATGAAACTTTACACAAAGGAAGGACACTATATGGAGATGTGCATGAAGGAATATAATTATTGTCCGAAACCAGGAAGGGGAGATAATC
>MJUU01021441.1:106735-123343 GCA_002080025.1 Modiolus philippinarum
GGTGACATTTTGAGGTCTTTAGAATTTGCATTTAGTTCAAATAGTGCTGGCTTGTCAGGAATTTTTGTATGTTGTGACTGTACTATTTATCTTTCTTTTCAATATTGGTAACTGTTTGATAGTAAACAAGTGTGGATAGTTTACTGCACACTTTTATAGCAAAATCGAAGGGATAAACGACAAGAGGAGCTTGTACCAAGTCTACTTTAATCTTTGAAAGTAACCTTTCTATAAGGGCTTTAAGCACTTTGATTTCAAAAAGTTATTGTGAAGTCAAATCTTATCCGATTCCAGTGAAAATTTCACTGATAAACTCAGAATCTTGTGAAGTTTTTTTTTTTGTTGTTGTTGTTTATTTCAGTGTAATTTTCTGATTGGTAGTTTCAGAGAATTTACAATTTGAACAAAAAGTAGAATTTTGATGTCACAATTTCACTTGCATAAATAGGGAATAATGACCCCAAATTTTACACTTCATGTTTATATCGAGGATTCTTAAAAACTGCATGTCAGAAAATTATGTCCAAATAAACAAGTTAACTTCGAAAGATTTAAGTTTATTAGTGAAAATTTCATTGAAATCTGATAAGAATTGACCTCACAATAATTTTTTTGAAAAATGTGGTTTTACATATATATAGTAAAAAAACTTATGTGCCAACACTTTTGGCCACTGACTGTACATATATTTTACAAAACGCTTACGCCATGGTCCAATATTTATTGCAGGGAATACCTTGGTAGACAATTAGAAGCCAGTGAAAAACCCAAAGATTCTACACAGATGGTATCGGCCAAAGCTTGAAGACATTCCACTTTTGTACAGAGATCTTTGTTATATTTAATTTATCAGGATATTTTACATATTAAAATGTAGAAAGGACTTATTCATCCTTCCAAAACACACAATGCAAGATGTTTATATTCATGAATGGATGAATGCAGCAAGACTTACTCGATAACATATAATAAGTAAAAATCAATACAAAGAAAGTTCACTTTCTTTTAGTCTGATATACACATTTGAGGGCGATTTGATCTGTGATTTGTTTACTTGCATTTTCATTCAATGATAGCTTACTAACCATCCAAATATTTTTGTTCAGAAAAAAAAACAACCTTTTTGTCTTATGTATCCTACATAAAGTAACAAATAATTCTAAATATAGTAAAACAATATTGCTCTCTGTTTCACTGTATTTTACTCTCCAGTCATCAAGTAAGGAGATACAAAACGTGAGAGTAAAAAAAAAAATCATGATTAAAACTGTGAAAGACTTACAGTTTCCGTCTATCAAAGTGATTGTTTAAAGTTTTTATGTTCAACCCTTCCACTAAAAGAAATGTTTGTTTAAAGTTTTTATGTTCAACCCTTCCACTAAAAGAAATGTTTAGGTCTGTATATTCATAAAAAATTTAGTGTCTTTGATGAAATGACTAACAGAGTTAGAGTTTTTGGATACAATTCAGTTTCAAAAATTATTTTTTCATTTATATAAACTAGACAATTTTCAAGTCAACTTTTTATAGAGTATTTTTCACATTTTCTATATAAACTATATATGACGATGGTGTATATTCATTTGCATATTTTATGTGTGCTTCAAAGTCTGAACAAATTCTTTAAGAGATGGCACTAGTGCAAGAAAAAAAACCTGTGCAGTTTACTGGCAAATAAAAAATTGAATTTTATTTGCATATTAGGGTTTATAGTCTTCAGATGTTCTCATTAGTGTTCTAATTTATATTTAGTTGATGTGTTATTAAATTGTATCATTTGAAGTCATATTTTACAGGAAAATAAGATTTCACACCCTTGGGTAAGATTTCAATCATCTTGACTTGGCAAAGCTTTGTTAAAGACTAGAAATCATACCCTTGGGTGTCTGGGATTTCGTCGTCTTGCACTTACCATTACACTACAAGATCTGGAAGTTTCAAACTTGAACAATACTAACAGGCCTTATCATAAACAGGGTGTGTGTATAACTGATGCATCTGTTGTTTATTGTAATGTTTTGTGTTACTTTAGAATAACCTTTACAATTAATGAATATTTACTTAAGGATGTAGTAAGATTAAATTGAATAAATCTACGATTATAAATTGATGCCCTAAATAAAAAGAGCATTGTGTTGAAGGAATCCGAATGACTTTCATGAATTTCAAAATTCTCGCCTTACTACATCCTTAAAACAACTTTCTAAATGAGAGGATTATTGTGATGTTTAAATCGGAGATATTGTTTTAATCAAGAGAAGTTTAGTGAAATATTGTATGTTTTACAATATTAAATATCTAGTCAAAAGTATTTTTTGTTTTTTATTTTTATGATCCGGAAACACAAAGTCATGTGTCCATCCATCTGTCCCCAGGAGGTTTCAGACCAACAATTTGTGGATGTATGATACAAAATTGGACCCAAAATGGGGTTCAGAGGTTGAAGTGGGTGTTGGGTTGCAGGGAACTTACATTTAACCCTATGAGAATATTTTCAAATATCTTCTACTCTGAAACTCTGAACCAAACTTGGCCACAATAGTCCTTATGCGGTCACCTGCAAAAAAGTTATTTTTAGCTCACCTGACTTTTGCTAGGGTTAGTTTTTGCAATCACTATAGGTCTGTTGTGTGTGCATCCTATGAGAAAACATATTCAAAGATCTTCTCCTCTAAAACTACTTGGCCAATTGGAATCAAACTTGGTAACAATATTCCTTGGGTGTAGGTACTCCAACAGAGAATTTTGTACGCAAAAAAAAAAAATATGGGAAGTGGACAAAATGTAATTATTTAATGAAGTTGATTTATCTGTATCCTAAAATTTTTTGAGATTAAAAGAGTTGAAGTTATTATTATTGAAACAGATTACTATCTTTTTGCACCGTAATATTCATTGAATTCAGATATTCATTTTTCTTTGTTGGAGTACCTATTAGGTAGAAAAAAGAAGGGAAACGGGGGAACGTGTCAAAGAGACAACAACCCAAAGGGGAGTAATAACAACTCAAAGCCACCATAAGATCTTCAATGAACGGTGAGAAAACCCCACACCCAACGGCAGGTCGGAGTCGGCCCCTGAATAAAGAGTAATCAGGTTCAGCGAAATAAACAACATCCTAGACTCCTATAGACATTAAGTAAACTAACTAGAAAAAAGACAAGACACACTAAGGCTTAATACATTTCCTGACTTAGGACAGGCGCAAACCTGCTGCGGCNGGGTTAAACTAGTTTTATTGGTCCCAAACCTTCCCCCTAGCCAATGTGATAAATAAAAAACAATAGTAACAACACTAAAATTCAGTTAGCAACAGGACTGAGTCAATTGTGAAACAATTAAATATACAGACATAAACATGAAATCACAAAAGACTACCAGCAATTAACTGACATGCCAGCTCCAGTCCCATTACCAAACGACAAATAGAATTATGTACCCTCAGTAGCCTATTCTGAAAATGTGTCTGGCAAAGCCACATCGCATCCAAGATTCTCATCAGCATGGAATATAGTTAACATTGGACCCTATGGGAAGCCTACTTGGAAAAATAATATCTATGAAAACAAAATAATTAAAGAAAAAAAACATGAAAAGTTAAAATCAGAGAGTCTAAAAAGACATGCACAATCCCCAAAAAGTATACAATATGCCATCAACATAATAAAGGGCTACGCCGAGCGCAGCATGATACGACCGCAGCATGTCGACCACTGAATTTTGAACAAGTGTAAACTAAAATGAATGTGGACACAGTAATTTGCTGGACACAATAAGGACCTTGACACATAAATTAATTGGACACAAACTCGTGAAAATAAAAATTAGCCCTTTTAATCCCTTATTACTAGGATATTGTTAGAGCTAAGAAATTCTGTTGATTACCATCAAGAGAAATCCAAAGAAAAAACTCAGATTGAAATCCAATGAAAAATAAAGATTTCACATATTTTGAAATATTGCAATTTGGCCCATTTGACCCCTTATAGCTAAAAAACGGAATGAGCTATGTCAAAACAGATGACATACTACGGAAAGCTTACATTAAGAGGAATCCAAAGAAAAAAATTTCCATCAAAATCTGATATATAACTAACATTTTATATATTTCTAAAAGTTGCAATTTTGGCCCCTTTGACAAAATAGCTCGGAAACGGTAAGAGCCACACCAAATCTGCTGACATACTGATGAAAGCCTACAATGAGAGGAATCTAGACAAAAAAATCCCGTTGAAATCAGATGAAAAATAAAAATTTTAGGTAATCCATATATTCACAATTTTTGCCCCCTTGTGCCCCTCATAGCTTGGAAAAAAAAGTTATCAAAAATCTGATGGTACAGTGCTGCGTTAAATTTCTGCAAAAAAACTGCATCAAAATCGGACTAAAAATAAAAAATAGTAAAATTATTGAAATTTGCCCCTTTTGGGCCCCATTTATCTTGTGAACTGTACATGCCACTTGAAATCCGTTGGCATACTACTGATTGGAAATTTCCTCAGGAGGACACTGAAAGAAACCCCATCAAAATCTGATAAATAATAAAGATTCTACAGTCAAATATGTGTAAACATCAAATTTAACCCTTTTTGGCCCTTTCTTGAAAACGGGTGGGGGCACAATGACCAAAACTAAGCAAAGCCTTTCTTTTGTGCCAAGGAAAATTGTGTTAAAATTTCATTAGGATTAGTCAACTGGAACTAAAGAATTGACCAAAAACAAAAGTGTCGACAGACGACGACGACGACAGCACCATACCATTATACGACCGCAAAAAAATTGGCGGTCGTATAAAAATGTGATTCCTTGAAAATGAAAATTCATGCCTGAAAAATCATTGAAAAGTACTTGATTTTTATGGTAGAAAATGTGCATGAGCCCTGCTAAAAATACAACTAAACTAAGTCACAGTGGTCCTAAGAATTTCCCTTCCAAAAAAGGTATGCGACAGGTACATTCCTCATTCAAGATGGCTGCCGGCAGGGATCATAGTCTTAAATTTGACACTATGGTAAGCATATTCAAAGATGTTGTTCTCAGAAACTACTCCTTCAATTATAACAAAACTTAGTCCCAATGGTCCTTCGACGATACCTTCCAAAAAGGTATCTGCAGGTCATAAAAGACGGCTACCAGTGGAGAACATAGTTTAACATTGGACCCTGTGAAAAACATTCAAAGATATTGTTCTGAGAAACAGAAACTGCTTGTCAAATTATAACCAAACTTAGTTACAATGGTTCATAGATGGTCCCTTTCATAAAAGGTATTAGGCAGGTCTTTACCTCATCCATGATGGCTGCCAGCAAGGAACATGGTTAAACATTCGTCCCTATGGGAAACACATTCAAAGATTTTCTCATAAACTACCAGTCCAATATAGCCAAACTTAGCCAGAATAGTTCTTAGATAGTCCCTTCTAAACAAGAAGCTCTCAAGAGCTTGTATAGTTCACCTGGCCCTTGATTAACATAGACATTTTATGTTAAAGAGCCTATAGTTAAACTATAGTTCCAATATGCCCAAGTAGTTTAAGGGGATAAGACCTCTGTTTGTGTTTACAAAAGGGTCAAATGTGAAACTATGTTCCCTGCTGGCAGCGATCTTGGATAAAGTGCGCACCTGAAAAACACCTTTTTTGCAGGGGACAACTAAAGGACTATTGTGGCCAAGTTTTGATCCAATTGGCTCGGCAGTTTCAGAGAAGATCTTTGAATGTTTTTCCCTTAGGTCCAATGTTAAAACTATGCTTGGCACTGGCTGTCACTTTCAATAAAGTGATAACCTGAACCTTTTTTGCGGGGACCACCCAAGTACTATTGTGGCCAAATTTGGTTCCAACTGACCCAGTAGTTCACAGGAGAAGATCTTTGAATGTGTTACCCCATAGGGTCAAATGTTAAAACTATGTTTCCCGCTGGCAGCCATCTTGGATAGTAGCGCGGACCTGAAAAACACCTTTTTGCAGGGGAATGTCCGAGGACTATTGTGGCTAAGTTTGGTTCCAATTGGCTCAGTAGTTTCAGAGAAGAAGATCTTTGAACATATTTTCCAATAGGGTCCAATGTTAAAACTATGTTTCCTGCTGATGGTCATCTTGGATATAGAGCGTACCTGAAAAAAAATACCTTTTTTGCAAGGTACCACACAAGGGCTATTTTGGCCAAGTGTGGTTCCAATTGGCCCAGTAGTTTCAGAGAAGATCTTTGAACATGTTTTCCCATAAGGTCCAATGGTAAAATTGTGTTCCCCTCTGGCAGCCATCTTGGATATAGTGGGAACCTGAAAACGCCTTTTTGCAGGGGACCGCCCCGAGGACTGTTGTGGCTAAGTTTGGTTCCAATTGACTCTGTAGTTTTAGAAAAAAAGATCTTTTAACATGTTTTCCCATAGGGTCCTATGTCAAAACTATGTTTCCAGCTGGAGACCATCTGGGATATAGCACAGACCTGAAAAACATTTTTTTTTGCAGGGGACCACCCAAGGACTGTGGTGGCCAGTTTGGTTCCAACTGGCCAAGTAGTTTCACAGGAGAATTTCATTGAATGTGTTTTCCCATAGGGTCTAATGTTAATATTATGTTTCCCGCTAGCGACCATCTTGGATATAGGACCATCCAAGGACTTGCAAGAGGCCATCCAAGGACTATTGTGGCCAAGTTTTATTCCATTTGACCCTGTAGTTTCAGAGAAGACTTGCATGTAATTTCCCATAGGTCTATTCTAATATTATATGTTCCCCGCTGGCGGCCATCTTGGATATAGCACAGACCTAAAAACACCTTTTTGCAGGGGATCACCCAAGGATTATTGTGGCCAAGTTTGGTTCCAATTGGCCCAGTAGTTTCTCAGGAGAAGATCTTTAAATGTGTTTTCCCATAGGGTCCAATGTTAAAACTGTGTTTCCCGCTTGTGGCTATCTTGGGTGTAGGGCGGACCTGAAAAACACGTTTTCTTTAGTTCTTAGATAGTCCCTTCCAAAATTCGTCAGGTCCATATATGGTACCTCATTCAAGATGGCCACCAACAGGGAATATAGTTCAACAATGGATACTATGGGAAACACTTTCAAAGATCTCAGAAACTACTAGTCAAATAATAACAAACGTCACAACAGTCCTTAGATGGTCCCTTCCAAAAAGGTATATGGCAGGTCCATATACATTATTTAAGATGGCCGCCCACAGAGAGCATAGTTTAACATTGGTTCCTTTAAAAACACATTCAAAGATCTTCCTTTCTGAAACTATCAGTCCAATTTTAACCAAACTATATCAAAACAGTCCTTAGATAGTCCGTCTGAAAAAGGTATCCGGAATGCTTGTACCTCATCCAATGTGGCTAGCCGAGTACCATGGTTTAACATTGGACCCAATGGGAAACACATTCAAAGATATTCTCAGAAACTACTTGTCCAATTAAAACGAAACTTAGCCACAATGGTCCTAAGATGGTTCTCTTCCAAGAAGACGTCGTCGAGGTCCATACATCACCCAAGATGGCCGCCAGTAGTCATCATAGTTTTACATTGTAATCTATGGTAAACACATTCAATTTTTTTTCTTCTCAGAAACTACTCGTCCAATTGTAGCCAAGCGTAGTCACCGTGGTCCTTAGATGGCCCCTTAAATAACAACGGCAATAGAATACCAACGGAACAAAGCACAAGATTACATAAATCAAAGTCAAGAGACAAGGCCAAATGAGGTATCTGGCAGTTCCCTACTTCATCCAAGATGTCAGCCAGCGGGAACCATAGTTTAACATTGGACCCATTCAGGTTTCTTTTTGTCGAAAACTATCAGTCCAATTTGAACCAAAATTAGTCCTTAGATGGCCATTCCCAAAAGAGGTATCTGACAAGTCCAAACCTGATCCAAGATGGCTGCCACCATTTAACATAGTTTTACATTGGACCCTGAGGGAAACACATTCGAAGATCTTCTCAAAAACTGCTCTTCCAAAATTTTTTTTGCAGCTCTGTACCTCATCCAAGTGATTTACAGCGGGTTAAAATTGGACCCTATGTGAAACACATTCAAAGATCCTTTTCTTAGAAAATACTGGTCCAATTAAAACCAAATTTGTAACAATGGTCCTTCGATGGTCCCCTCTTTAACACTTATCCAAAAGGTTCCTATCTCATCAAAGACGGAAGACAACAGGGAAACATAGTTTAACTTTGGATGCCATTTAAAGAATTTCGTCTCAGAAACTCGTAGTCTCTGGTAAGATTTCAATGGTTCTCTGATTCGGCAAGCTTCGTCAGAGAAATATAAAACATGAAATGCACTTTGTGAGAGGCGGATCCAGATGTGGTTTTGGTTTCCGTAGTTGTAGAAACCCCCTTTTCTTGTGGGAAATTTTTTAATTTTGTGCAGAATTGAGGCAAAAATCGACAAAAAATGTCAAAATCGACCGGACAGACTGGAACCACCGGAGCTTTTTTTTTTTTTTTTTTTTTTTTTTTTTTTTCAGAATGGAATAAATAAAGGGGTGTTGGTGTCAATCCCCAGGAGGTGTTGTATTACTTTCGGTGTGAACAAAATACTTATAAACCTTGGTTAAAAAAATGACCCATGCTTTTACAATCACTTTAGTGTTATTTATAACGAAACACATTTCCAAGGTTTTATTGATCACGATATCATCCATATATAGCATTACATTTATCTAGAGTCCTTTTTTTTAAATTCTCACGGGTTACCTTCATATTTGACCTGGATAAGACTAATCAGTTTGGACCGTATATTCTGATAAAATAATGTCTTTGCATAAACATGTATAACATTAAATAAATAAATGTCATTTAGTTTAAGTTAAAAAAAGAAGACCTCTCCCCTTTTTAGCTCACCTGACCCAAAGGGCCAGTGTGAGATATTGCCATCACTTGGCGTCCGTCGTCCATCCGTCCGTCCTTTTCACATTTTTATCAACTCCTCTGAAACCACTGAAGCAAATTCAACCAATCTTTACAGGAATGATGTATGGAAGGTCCTTTACAAAGATTGCTTATTTCGTTCTGATCCGACAAAAATATGGCCCCACAGCGCGGAACTTTTATTAAACATAGGACACTATGGGATATACGTCATTTTCATCAACTCCTCTAAAAACCACTGAAGCAAATTCAACCAAACTTTCAAGGAATAATGTATGGAAGGTCCTTTACAAAGATTGCTCGTTTCCTTCTGATTAGACAAAAAACATCATTTTCATTAACTCATCTGAAACCATGGAAGCAAATTCAACCAAACTTTACAGGAATGGTGTATGGAAGGTCCTTTACAAAGATTTTACATTATGGATGTGATTCCACAAATAACATGGCTACCAGAGCGGAACTTATATCTCAGTAAAATTGAACACTATGGGAAAAACATCATTTTCATCAGCTCCTCAGAAAGCACTGAACAGCATGGCCGCCAGCGAGGAACTTATATTTAACATTGGACCCTTTGGGAAAAACATCATATATGACATGTCAGTGTCCTTTCAGCTGAATTTCACGTCTTAACGAATTTAAAATAACCAGTTTTGACTTGACTCACTAATAGTGTGACAAGTGCCGCTAGCGGAGCAGGAAATGCTTACCCTTCTGGAGCACCTGATGTCACTCCCGGCCAGTTCTTATCGGAGTTCACACTATGAGTGCCTTAGTTTTGAATGTTGTCTTTTTATTCCCGCGTCTTGTGACTGTCTCCTGTCCTTGCTATGTCTTTGTTTTTCTGTGTTCCTGTTTTTGCCATGTCTATGGACTTTGATCACACCTCTTGTTCCTTCAGTATTCTAATGCGGTTATTTTTTATGAATAGATTCATATTCAAATACACGGACTTCAACCACTTCACAAGTGCACATAAAAGCAATTTTTGGTAGATTTTAAAATGTATCAACTTTGTATTTTAGCACTTCAAGAACCAGAATACTGAATATTAGTATATCAGTGGCCACAAATATAGCATATCTAGGCATGATTTTGTGTTGGATCTCCTTGACATTGACAAATAAATAATTTGTCTCATCTTGGCATGATGTTCTTTGCCTTTGACCAATAACATAGCACATTTTGGCATGATTTTTTGTGTGTGTAGTTTTCAAAAAAAAAAAGACTGATAATATAGTACATCTCAGCATGATTTTGTTGATAGTTCATAACATTGACCTGGCACTGACCAATAATACGACATATCTTGGCATGACTGTTATTTCAATGACAATGCCCAATAATATTGCACTCCTTGGCCTCCGTGACACTGACAAATAATATAGCACATCTTGGTACGACTTTGTTGGTTTTCCATGACAATGACCAATAATAATATGGCACATCTTGGTACATCCATGACACTGACCAACTAGAGGCTCAGAGGGCCGAGCCTTTATCGCTCACCTGGCTTTCTGGTTTCAGCAGAGCTAGTATATCTGAGGAACTGTAATTGGCAGCAATCTAAGTGAAGGACCTTCCATACATCATTGCTGTAAAGTTTTTTTTTAATCTGCTCAAGTCATTTCAAAAGAGATAGTCAAAATATGTATTTTCCCATAGGGTATAATGTTAAACTATGTCTGGTCCTGACAGCCACGTTTTTTTTGGCAGATCGGAACAAATTTGGGCAATTTTAGTGATGGACCTTCAAAACATTATTTCTGTAAAGTTTGGGTCAATTCTCTTCTGTAGTTTCAGAGGAGATAGTTAAAATGTGCTTTCCCATAGGGTCCAATGTTAAACAATGTTCCCAGCTGGCGGCCATGTTTTTTGGCCAATCTGAAAAATTTAAGCAATCTTAGTAAAGGACCTTGCAAACATTATTCCTGTAAAGTTTGCATGGTTTAAATGGTCCAGTGGTTTCAGAGGAGATCGTTAAAATGTGCTTTTCCCATAGGGTCTAATGGTAAACTATGTTCCAAGCAGGTGGCCATGTTTTTTTGCAGATAAAAATTTTCAGCATTCTATGTGAAGGACCTTTCGCACATGATTAATGTAAAGTTAGATTTAATTTGCTCCAGTAGTTTCAGATCAGATAGTCAAAATGTGTGTTTTCCCATAGGGTCCAGTGTTAAACTATGTTCGGCCCTGGCGGCCATATTTTTTGGCTGATCTGAAAAATTAAAGTTATCTTAGTAATTGACTTTAAAAATACAATTCCTGTAAAGTTCTGTTCAAATTGGTCCAGGGGTTTCAGAGGAGATAGTTAAAATGTGCTTTTCCAATAAGGTCTAATGTTAAACTATGTTCCCCACTGGAAGCCATGTTTTTTGGTGGATCAAAAAAATTTCCGTAAAGTACGTGAATGACTTTCCATACATCATTCCTGTAAATTTTGGTTTCCTTTGCTCTAGTTGTTTCAAAATACATAGTCAAAATGTGTGTTTTCCCATAGGGTCCAATGTTAAACTATGTTTGGCCCTGGTTGCCATATTTTTTGGCCGATCTGAAAAATTTAAGCAATCTTACTAAAGGACATACTAAAGGACCTTACAAACATTATTCCTGTAAAGTTTGTTGCAAATTGGTCCAGTTGTTTCAGAGGAGATACCCCCGGTAGTTAAAATGTGTTTTTCCTATCGGGTCCAAAGTTTAAACTATGTTCAAAAAAATGTTGGCATTCTACATGAAGGACCTTTTGCACATCATTCCTGTAAAGTTTGATTTAATTTGGTCCAGTATCAGGACAGATAGTCAAAATGTGTTTTTCCATAGGGTCAAATGTTAATCCATGTTCGGCCCTGGCGGCCATGTTTNCAGACACGAAAATACCTAATTTTACCCCTTTTTGGCCCCTTTTTTGCCTCTTTTTCAAAAACGGGTTGGGCAGGGAACGCGAAATTAAAACCCGGGCTTAAGCTTGTGCCAACAAACATCATACTAAAATTTGATAACAATCCGTTCACTAGAACTAAAGTTATGCTGTCCACAGACGCCGACGCCAGCGCCATACCATAATACGACCGCAAAATTTTTGCGGTCGTATAAAAAATGTTGGCATTCTACATGAAGGACCTTTTGCACATCATTCCTGTAAAGTTTGATTGAATTTGGTCCAGTATCAGGACAGATAGTCAAAATGTGTTTTTCCATAGGGTCAAATGTTAATCTATGTTCGGCCCTGGCGGTCATGTTTTTTGGCCAATCTGAAAAATTTAAGTAATCTTAGTAATGGACTTTAAAAATACTATTCTTGTAAAGTTCGGTGCAAATTGGTCCGTGGTTTCAGAGGAGATAGTTAAATTGTGCTTTTCCTAGTGGTGTTCAATCGGATGAAAATACCAACCGATTATCTATCATAATCGGTTATCCTGCAATTCCTCCTTTAATTTTGCTTAAGGGCTTTTGAATATGTGTCTATAGTATGAAGTGCTTGCTTTTCATTGGAACTAATGAATAACAATGTTTGCACCTGTTCCAAGTCGGGAATATGTTGGTCATTGGCATATCATTGTCTTCTTATAATATTTTAGTTTCTTGATATTCGGGTTATTAGGTGTTGTTTGCTTCCATTGATTTATTCACTTTTTACTTCTTTGGGGGCCATTTAGAGCTTGCTATATGGTGTGAGGTTTCTCTCTGTGTTGAAGACCATATGGTGACCCCTAGAGACTTTGTTCTGGGTCATTTTAGCCTTGAAGTGGGATGTTGTCTCCTTGATATTTACCCCATTTCCTTTCTTTTTCTAAAAGGTTTATAATTAGTTTGTAAATGTGAAATAAATGTACAAAATAAAGATTTAGTTCCTTTGCTTAATTTGGATAACCACCGACTTTCCCCCTTAAAACTTTGGACTACCTGAAGACTGTTTTGACCAAGTTTGGTTCTAACTGGCCTATTAATTTTTCAATTGGAAAGATCTTTGAAACTGTTCCATTAGAATCCAGTGTTAACCTATGATTCACTGGCAGCCGTCCAAAACTTGCTGGACATATTATAAAATGAGTCTATCTGAAGTTCATTGCAACCAAGATTTGTTGCAATAGTACTGATAGTTTCAGAGAATAAAAATATGATCCCATAAGGTCTGATGTTAAATTATGCTCCCTGCTGGTGGCCATCTCGTTTCTGGTATAGAATTTTTTGTGTACAAGGGAAAACCCAAGGATGTAACTTATTTTAGTTCCATTTGGGCAAGCAGTTTGTGAGAAGAAGATCTTTATATATGTGTCTCACAGGCTCCAGTGTTAAATATATATAATGTTCCCTTCTAGCGGCATCTTTGAACCCCCAAAACAACGTTTTATAAAGGGACTACCAAAGGACTGTTGTAACCAAGTTCATTGTTCCAATTTGCCCAATAGTTTCTGAGGAGAAAATCTTTAAATTAAAATGTTCATGACGGACAGACAAAGGACAATGGACAGATGATGGAAAGACTAGGGAATGACGGACAGATGACAGATGCAAATTGATGGCAAAAGTACATCCTGGTTTTAACAAGCTGAGCTGAAACTGATCAGGTTGGGCAAGTTTTCAAATGTACTTTTCATTGCCTTCCTATTTTTCCCTAAAGGTCACATGTACTTTTAGTTAACCGATTATCAATCGATTGAAGAAAATCTCAATCGATTAATCACATCTGGATAGTCAACCGTCCGATTTGAGACATTTTCCGATCTTCTGATCACCACAGCTTTTCCCATAAGGTCCAGTGTTAAACTATGTTCCCCACTGGAAGCCATGTTTTTTGGGGGATCAAAAAAAATTCCGCATAGTACGTGAATGACTTTCCATACATCATTCCTGTAAATTTTGGTTTCCTTTGCTCTAGTTGTTTCAAAATACCTAGTCAAAATGTGTGTTTACCCATAGGGTCCAATGTTAAACTATGTTCGGCCCTGGTTGCCATGTTTTTTGGCTGATCTGGAAAAATTTAAGCAATATTATTAAAGGACCTTACAAACATTATTCCTGTAAAGTTTGTTGCAAATTGGTCCAGCGGTTTCAGAGGAGACAGTTAAAAGTTAAAATAAGTGTTTTCCCATAGGGTCCAATGTTAAACTATGATTGGCCCTGGCGGCCATGTTTTTTGGCTGATCTAAAAAATTTAAGCAATCTAAGTAAAGGACCTCACAAACATAATTCCTGTAAAGTTTGGTTCAAATTGGTCCAGTGGTTTCAGAGGAGATAATTAACGGACAGATGGACGACGGATGCCAAGTGATGGAAAAAGCTCACATGGCCTTTTAGGCCAGGTGAGCTAATAATATGGCACATCCTTTCATGATTTATGGTTGGCTTTTACGGAATTGATTAACAATATAGCACATCTTTGCATAATTTTTGGTGATTTAAATTTAACTGACCAAAAATAAAGCACATCTTGGCATGTTGTTGGGTATTAAAAACCAGATGAAATTTTAAACACAGACTCCACATGTTTTCTTTTCAAAATAGAACACAGATTTGACTGACACTTTTTTAATTTATAGGATGTAACTTAAACATCAAGTCATTAATTACACTAACAATAATTAACACAAAACAATTAATAACAAATCAATGGAATCATTGATTAAACATGATAATCATAATCAACTAAATCAGATTAATGATTAAATGATTGGACTAATAATTAGAATGTAATTATGGAAATGTAGTGTAATACTATTCTAAATGGGGTAAAGCTTGAATAATAATGAAATATAAATAACATAGGATGAATACAAAATATTGACTAAAAAATAAACATTTATCTGAATGCAAGGTTGTATGAATGAAGAAGAAGGCATGTAGAATATTTATATAATTCAAGTTAAATTTCTATACACAATGTCCAGTTGTTTCCATTACCAGACTTTGGAATAGTATTAAATATCTAAAATTTCTTTAGATCCAAATAAAAAGTTGCCTACCTAAATATTAAACTCAAGATCTTTTCTGGTCTTTTTTTTTAAAAAAATAATGCTAATTTGACAATAAATAGAGAATAGGGAGTTAATTGACGAATTATCAAAAGACAGTTTTGAAAAATAGGACATATTCACAAGTTCCATTAATTAATTACAAATCAAATTTGTTTTGAGTTTTGAGTTAAAAAGATTGTCAAAATGAACAAACAGTCAAACTCTAGTAAAAAAGAAAGAATCTTGGGGAAATTGTTATCAAAATTACAAATTATCTCTTAGCTATTACTATTTTATGGTACATGAATGTTCATTTTCTTTTTGGTAGAAGCATGGAATATATATACCAGTACTACAAAACCAAAATTAGACTTTCAAAAACTTAATTCTAACATTTATCCTTTATCTCCCTGTACAGAGTTAATTAAATATTGTCAAAAATAAGGGCTTTTTGATATTAAAGTGAAAATCTAAATTATTTTGGTACAGGGAGATAACTCATTGTATAATTTGTATATTACATACCAATATTCACCAATGTAGGATACAAAATCAACCGACTTTCAGGAGGTTCGCTCCTCATGTTTCGGGATTTCTGTCAGATTTTCAGATTCCTTGGGTTTTATCCATTTAAAAGCATTATAATTTTTTGCTGATGGACTCCTAATTTTTTTCCCTAATTTCATTTTATTTATATTTTTGAGCATTCTGTAAAAATTTCATTGAATTCTATTTATTCTGTCACATTCATTCATGGTTAAACCTTGTTTATGTTAATCCTATGAAAAATCAGAGGAGTTCAGTTTCCCGCCAAATTTTCAATTACTTAAATCTCAAAAACTAGATCATTAACCTATCAATTTTTTTCACTTAAATTACATCTTTTTCAATTTTCTAACAAAAAATCATGTTTATTTGAAATCCTATTTATTTTCATATGGAGTAGCGAACCCCCTTAAAGGAAGTTATTGCTTATTTGGGAACATGGCTACTCAAAGCTGACAAAAAGAGACAAATGGGTAATAGAATAATGAACAGTTGATCTTACATATAGATTAATGCCCAATAGATATATTACATACACATGTCTAGAGGAGGAGTGAAGCGTTGGAGTGATTTATTGAGGTAGTTCCTTATGAGGTAGCTACAAATGCGTACAAAAAATTTTTTAAACATTTTTTCATGAAATGAATTTTTGCAAATGAAATAAAACCAGTTATTGGTTACTGATGATAAATGCTAAGTCCAAATTTTTAAATCATGCAAGCTACATATCCAGTGCAAAACAAGATTCTGTTGGTTTCGTTCTCCAAAGTAACTTTGTAGAAATTATGTTTTAAGACAAAAATATAATGATATCTACATATAATTATTACTTATTTACTAATTATCACTACTCTAAATTAATTGCACATAAATATAAAACATTGTTATTGAGCATCATGTTAAATAGTAGGATTTCCTTGTAAGAGACACTTCCTATTAATACAAATGTACATGACTTTTGCATTCATTTTTGTACTAATTCTCAAAATATCAATTTTCATAATACATTTGTACAAATATAATTAACAAGAAACTATTATTTTTTTCATAATGTTGGGAGATGATTACAAAACATTTTGTTTACGCAATACCCAAAAAACTTACAATGTTGCAGAGGATGTAATTTTATTTTTATAAAATTCAAAGAAAAATACACAATTACCGGGTATTTTAAATTTTTGGTAAATTCACTAGAATTAGGAATAAAATTCTATATTATTTATTT
>MJUU01021441.1:123432-159706 GCA_002080025.1 Modiolus philippinarum
AATACATGAACACCCTCGTTATAGCAAGGCATGTGTTTATGCCCTCTTTGTTGAATGGACAGTCTGGCAGTGAACAGTTGAAACAATTTGACCTTACTTTTTGCTGCAGAGGTACAATTAAGATCATTATTACTGTAATATAACTATATTATAAATTATAACTGTAATATATGGCCAAAACTCTCTCTGTACCAAACATTAAATTTGTTCTAATAGTGTTCTGCTATTAAAATAATAAGCAAATATCCAACTTTTATATTTGAAGAATCTTTAACACTGATTTTTTTTTAAAGATTATTTCCAAATATTACAAAATTTATATATTTTTTTTTCGTTAACTTTAAAAAACTTTTGTATTTATATTGATAGACATAAAAAGGATCAGACACAAGCAAGAGCTTGCTCAAGACTTGCTAAAGGGTCATATCCAGTTTTCATTTGGGTATACATACTAACGATAAAAAAATGTCAAATTTGTAGCACTATTGCAAGCACATCAACGTGTATATAAGTGCATGTGCTGGTGTATTTAAATGAAGGTGATGAAAAATGACTTAATACATCATGAACAATTGTGTAGTATTGTGAGCTGAGGTAACATAGAGGGCAGCATTAACTATACAACATATTTAAACGCTAATACCACGTTTATTTCAAACACAAATTTCCCCAAAGCACCTCACTTTCTGGCAACACACTGGCAACTATATATTTCTCCTAAAATTCATAATATAATATTTCCCTGAGGTTTTAACTCTTTGCAACAATTATAAACAACAACATATATAAAATACAACATATACAAGTGCTAGTGTCTATATCTGGTATTAAAAAATTTATGAATATTTTTAGACACATATCAACCATTTGATAGATCCAATGCACTGATGGGTCCAAAAAAATTTTGTTTTCAAAAATTGAAACTGGCAGTGTATGGTTTCAGCTATTCAGTGAAACCTGTCTATTCCAAACCCTGAGTAAAATGAAAACATGTGTATAGTGAACATTAAAGGTTGAAATCAAATTAAAACCTGTCTAAACTTGCTCCAAAAGTGTTTGGTTATAGAAATATCACAACTTTTCTTCAATTTGTACTAACAAAAATTAGCACACTTTAAAATTTGATTTTTGCTTATTTTAGAGAAAATATCCCTTCACGCATTTCTGGATAAAAAAATGCAGTATCAAAAAAACAAAAACAAAAACAGAAGATAAAACATGATCTTTTTCAAAAAATGTTTGGAGCTGAAATTGAGAAATTTAGAAGTTTTTACATTGAGATGTTCTTGATTTTGTAGACTATTTACATTGAAAGGATTTCTCTTAAGATGCCAGGAATAGTCCCTTGATAATATATATATATATAAACAAGGGGAAGTAAACAACACATACAGTCTTAGTTACATATGTAAATTATGTACAAATAACACTATTTTGTATGCTTGGAGAGCACTAATTAAATATCTACTAAAAAGTACAAATATTACACAAAGATCTGACCTATGACCTTTGGCATTGTAAAGTGTGACTTCCAATATAAATTGAAATAACTTACATTAAAAATAACATTGTGTTGTAAATATGACTTGTGATCACAAGGAATCCTTCAAGTGAGGCCTAGAAAAAAAAGTTGTGAGTTTAGGGTAACCCGACCCAACCTAAAATTTTATGCCTACCCAAACTTTTTTTGCCTATTTTACAACAAGCACTGTTAAAGTCAGAAATGTTGCTCCATTACGACAATGTAAAAAAAAAAAATTTTAATTTTTTTTTCCTACCTACCCTACCTAACTTTGAAAACCATGTTACCCCAAACACACAATTTATTTTCTTAGGCCTGACTTCTAATATTTTTTTCGTTAATATCATGCCAAGAGAGTAAAAAAAAACATAACAATTAAACAAAGAACTTGAAACAATTATATTTATCATGTAGTTTTTTGAGAAAAAAAAATGCCAAGTCTAATATTTGATTGCCTGCAATAAATTTCCCTGGAGGGTTTTTGGAGTATCTTTTATTAAATATCATTAGTTTAAATTGAAATGTACAAAAATAAAAAAAAAAATGTTAAATTCTCTGGACTTTCACAGATACACAAGTAATAAATAAATGTACACATATCAAAATATAAATTGTCAATAGGAGTTATCTCTCCTGATTTTTATACATAACGTAACGATATACTGACTAGGAAATAACTAAGATATAATGCTGCCCAAAAATATTTTGGAATGCAAATGTCAAATGAAGGTCAACTGTTATGCAAATTTTGACCTCTGTTGGAAGTATTTGTTTTATGTCAATACACATAGTCTATACACATTTAACATTCTTTTGTGTAGCTAGTATTCTCGCAACTAATTTTGTAAATTTGGAAGTGTTTAATACTAACATCTTGCGTAGATTTTTGCATCATTGTCTCTGTCAAGTGCAAAATAACGACTTGCTTATATATTTGAGTCAAAATTTTCTCTCAGTTGTGTGCAGCGCGAGCTATGTGAAGAAAAAAGTCAACCTTATCCTTGCTACAGTGTCCACACATATTACATTTAAATGGATCCTTGTATCCATGGTAACCCATATGCATAGTGTACATGACACAGTCTTTAAATGCAATTTCACAGTAAGAACATTCATATTTACTTTGCTTACTTCTCATTGCAATCATTTCTTGTGCAGCAGTTGTGAGCTTTGCTAAATCTTGGCTGTGGCCATTTTGCTCCAAAGATGAGTAAGGCATGTGTCCCAAACTTCCATTTTGAAGCATCTTCCATGCCATTTCTGTACTCTGTCTTAAAGCCTGTGATGTTTGCATGGCGATCTCTGTTTGATTACTGTCACTTGTTGTTTTTGATGATGTCACAGCATCTTGACTATTAGTACTAACTTCATCATTTAAGTTGTTTCTTGTCGAGTCAGGTGATTTGCTTTCTGTAAATTTCTCCGATTGCATTTTAGACATTCCTTCATTCAGATATTGCAGGCTATTTTTTATTTCTTCTATATCATCATCTTTCTTCTCATTTTTCTCTGATTTGATTGGCTCATCTACATCTTCATTAGCATTCTGTGACTCATCAATCTGTAGTGGAGCCATATCATCATGTTCTTCTAAAAATTCAGACTCCTCGTTTTCACTCTCATAATCCTCCTCAGCACGTTTATCCTGTAGCTTAAGGCAAAGTCTGTCCAGTTTGAATGCTTTCCCCTTCCTAGATCTCTTCCGAGGACTCTGTCCACTATTATCATTGGCTGATGTACTTTCACCACTTGAGTGGGCATCATTTTCATTGTTTGCCTCTCTCTGGTACATTTCCTCAATCGGACTAGATGAAAATGGGTATTTACGCTTGGTGAGATCCAATGGACTTTCACGCTGACGTCCCAATTTAGGATTAGCCATTGGTGAACCTGTACCAAATTTATTCATCATCTGTTGAATAATATCGTCACCTTCCTCATTGCTATAATCTTTGTGACTAGAATCATCATTTCTATAGTAACCGAGAGGTAATTCTGGCATACTGTATCGCCCATTGTTTCTGTTGACTTTAGCTGGGGTACCAGATGAATGGGACCATGAATGTGGACTAGATTTGGGCTCTTCCTCTTCACCATCAGTTTGTACATGCAGCTCATCATTCAGACTGTGCTCTAAATTTCTTCCCTCCAATTTGTGTTTCATTAAACTCATTCTACGACTCTGTTCCTCGAGTAAAGCTTCTGATGATAATCCAAACATGGAAAATAAATCCTGATTTTCTGTCGCATGTACCTTCATCAAATGTTTATACAGTTCTTGTTTACTGTTGCTGCCATAGCAACAGAAATTGCACTTAAAGGGAAGATTACTGGAATTATCTCCATCAGTTGGAGTTTTAGGTGCCGACATCTTAGAAATGTGTTGAGGTAGTTGTGGCGAGGTCATAGAGGAATTCAGTGGATTTGCAGGTGAGTTCATCGAAGAAGGAATCAATGGTGGAGGACGATGAAAACCATTTGGAAGCTGACTAAGTAAAGGCCAATATGGCGACATCATTGCTCCACTCATACCTGGAGGTAATCCCGGAATCGGTGATTGAGGTAGGTTGAACATACTATTCATAAATGGATCAAATTTATCCTTTCTAGGTCCACGTGGACCCCTTGGAGGACCTCTTTTCTGAAGCAGAGAAAGTCCAGAGGTATCTGCATCTATACCTTGAGGTAGACTTCCGTCAGTGTTAAGAACAGTGGCAGGTTTATGTTGGTATTTACGCAGATGAAGTTTCAAACTGTGGCAGTATTTTGTAGCGTACGTACAATCAGCACATCGGTACTGGTAAACATTTGTATGTGATTTCATGTGGCTGTTTAACATTGACTTATTCACGCAGGAATAATTGCACTTGTTACACTTGAATGGCTTGGAACCAAAATGGTTACGAAGATGATATTCAAGGTGGTGCTTGTATTCCGTGACAAACGGACATCTTGGGCACTGTAGTATCTTATCGTCTTTGATGTGAGCTCTGGCATGTGCCCAGAATTCAGTCTGAAATGAAAAAAAAAAAACATTAAATAAACTACAAATTTTTAAATATGAACAAAAACATACTAATGTATTGTACCTATTTCAAAATAACAAATGCCGAAAAAAATGTACGTACTTAGTGTTCTTGTAACAGGAATGAGCTTGTGTGAGACATATTCTTCAAGATGAAGAACAACAATAAAAGCGTTGTTCCATTGCTTAGTATTACCATGTATTTTTAAAGACTTTGTCTCATTTGCATTTACTCCATATCCCTTCATTGTTAATAATTTCTTCTGGGGGTAATATTTAATCACCTATGAAATTTCCTCCAACATCCAATTTAGTTTTGAACAGGATATTTTATGAAAATGGTTTCACAGTTGTCATATTTCTTATATTTATTGAATCATATCTAGGTTTATTCTGTTATAAGTGCATTTATTTAAGATTTGGAAAATATTTCATAGTAATATACTTGTTTATTTGATTAGCAAACAGGTATTTTATCAAAATATTGCATATATATAGCACATACTGTTTAAGGCTCGACTCTCCTCAAGGAGAAAAAGAAATAAGTCAATAACACATACTGTATTGTATGTACTTTCTTAACAAAATTGGTTTTCAACTGATTTTTGTGGAAGCTTGCAATAATTTTTTTAAAACTATATAGAGTATCTTCTTCGTGCAAAGCTCTGTAGTTGGTTGATTTTGACTGTTACATTTAGATCCTATTGGTTGTATTTCTTTATCTGCTTTATACACTTTTTAACTTGTGGTCTTCCAAATGTTTATATTTGAGTTGCATTGATGATACATAAGTTGTCAAAATAGCCATTGAAAGAAATAAAATTTTCAGTAACTTTGGTACGTAGATACCGTATAAGTGCTAATTTTCGCGAGGACTTGATTTTCACTTTATTCGCGACCATTATGAAGTCGCAAAAATTGCTTACCGCGAAATATAATTTACATGAGACTTTAAACAGTAAATGATTAGCAATTGCAAAAATAACAGTCTTGCGAAAATGACCACTTATACGGTATTTTGTACCATCATCAAAACTGAAGAAGACAGTCGGAAAATACAGCTTACCTTTTCTGTAGCAACAAAATCACATTGTTTGCATCGGAAAACTTTTGGTCTCCCCATATTTCTCTTGGAACCAAATCCGTCTGGTGGGTCGTCTGTATGGAAATCCTTAATATGTCTCTTCAATCTTCCTTCTGTTCGTGATTTGTAGTCACAGTGAGGGCATATGTGTTCAAAGTGGCAAGTCATATGATTTTCAAAGTCTGCTTGGGTTCTCCCTACAAATAAAAAAATTTTTCTATCAAACACTTGGGAAATTCTTTCTGTGTGTCGAAGAATACAACTCATAAGTTCAAGCATTATATAGAAATACAATAATCATTGAAAGAGGGAAAGAAGGACCCTTTTCAGAACTCCAGGATTAGTCATTTTCTTCAACAGGAATTCAGGTTAAATCATTTACTAGATTTATCAAAACGCAAAATTGAAAAATGTATTTTCTTCTAATAAGCTGCATGCTTATTGGTGAGAAGCAGCGAGAAACAGCAAAAAAAAAAAAATATTGAAGTATTAAACCATGTATTGAACCTACACTATCTTTATGCAGTGAAACTTTCAGCTGTAGTTTCCATTCCAAATCAAAACCAATACTATGTCAAAACCCTTTTTCGTCACCAAGTATTTTTTTTTTATTAAAGTAATTTAGATAACATAATGTATTTTATTAATCTTAGATACATTTACAAAATCGGTCATTTAAACAGATAGCCACAGAGTCGCACCTTCCAACAGTGATCAGAATTTCAAAGATAAGCGTTATCTAAAATAAATATAGGTAAAGGTTTTGTACTGGTATGTTTTTACGACAAATAAAATAAAATAAAGCAAATTCCCATCAATAAATAATAACAATTTATTATCCCTTAATTTATTCGTCATGTGAAAGTCCTGAATGTTATTTAAATCAGTAATAACTTCAAACCCCCTCTCTTTTATTATAAATCTATTGAAGTGTTTCCACGTTCAAGTTCTTATCAAACTTTTAGTTTTAATTCATATTCACAAACAAAAATTATTTTTGTTATATCCATATGGAAATACATGTTTTCATCTTTTAAGCCTTCTATGACAAAAACCAAAGTTAATTTATCATCAAAACGTTTACAAATATCAAACTTAAAAGGTCACCTACCAAGCTTTTAATGGAAAGAGATCTTACAACAATGGAATTTATCCCTAAAACATTATATGGTCAAAGTATTGGAATTCTAGGTGGATAAGAAAAATTATCTGATTTCATGTAACTCTCAAATGCTTTTACGTAGCGTATTGACCAACGCACGTCATACTGTGAGGGGAATACACAAATATCAATACATGTATAAAGTTGGCATGACAAAAATGGTGTATAAAAAAATAAAACTAAATAAATAAGTTTTTTGTTTTCTTGGAAAAGGGGGGGGGGGGATAAATTCTCACTGGAAAAGAACAAATATCGTACAAAAAATCCTACCTTTTTGAACCCATTTTTTAACTCCATCCCTTACACAGAAATGAATGGTCAATGTGACTTGGATTAAATGGACAGAAAAAAAAAGACCAAAGTAAATTTAATTCTTTGTTAAAAATGAATGTATTTTGTTTATTTTAAAAAATAAATATTTGTACAAATTTTTTGTCCCAGAACTGACCAATTATATATGATATAATATAGATCAGGTTTTTAAAGTACAAACACGTAATCTACTTTAACCCTCGAGAAAAAAATGTGTATTCAAGTTTTTTGTTATGCAATTTTTTAATGGACTTTAAGATCAATTTGAAGAAACAAAGTGAAATATTTGTACTTTGAAAACATCATACATCAATATTGACTTAAACTGAATACAAGAAACAGAAAAACAAAAACCATGTCATAAAACTGTGTGGAGTTGTTACAATTTGCCTTATAATGACTTCATTTTCACTAGTTTAGATATATTTTATTTTGCAAAAATATAATTAATTATAAAACAAAATAGAAATACAATTTTCTAGGCATCAAATCGTGTGGACATTTCATCTAGTTGGGGGTACACAGCCATAATAGTACACAGACTTTGGCAAAACATACAAAGAGGAGTAATTGAATGAAATTAAGATGTGGGCTACGATGGAAAGGGGGGGTTGACCCACAGTAAAAGGAACTTTAAAGATGTTTTAATTTTTATGTTAATCCTAAGCAAAAAAATATCATAGTTCTAAATAATAAGAGATAAAATATTTTTGAGCAGTCTTTTTTTTTATTGTTAATTAAAAAAAAAATTTCCTTGAATTATGAGTCAGACTGATGAACGGAATCTATCCCCTTCTTATCAAACAAAAAAACTTACCCTAAGTCTCAAGTGTTTTCCTGTTTTTATATCTATTTGTTTGACCCACAAAAAAAAATACTTTGATAAAAAATAAAATCATCTCCACGATTAAAAAATCTCCCCTTGACATTAAATTGACCCTTAGATAACATGTTTTTATGAGTTTTTTTTATTGATTAAATTTTTTTTTATTAATGTTGAGTTAGTGTCCATGTGCTAAATTGCTTTAAAACATATTTAAATGCCAAAGTATATATGTACCGCTAGGAGCATGTCACAAACCTCTGTGACATATAAAATGTCCACAAAACATGTTACATCAAAATATTTGACCCTCGGTACTTTTATTTTTTAATAACACAAAATTTCCAACGGGTTGTTAGTTTAACAGGTAAAAAAGAAACACAAGTGGACATTAGATGACCGATTTAGCCTTGAGGAGGAAAAAATCATCCGCGTAGAAAATAATACTTGAAACGTGGAGAAGGATAAAGATTTTATCATAATTTTTGCTCTCTAGTAAAAAGCCTGGTATATTTTTAATGTGTTACGCTTTGATAAAAGATCTGTGGTCAGTGTGACCGTGGTCAGAATATAAAATAAATAACAAATTTTCACTCCAAGCCAAATACCATTTGGAAATATATATCATTGTGTCAATACAAAACAATTAACTATGTTTTACATCTGATAACTCAAGGCCAGAAAATATGTATTCATATCCGCATGGTACAAAATGTTTGACAGCTGATGGGGCGGTTTACAGTTTAAAAAACCAAAGATTGTTCCATTTTCTTCCAAATGTTGAAGAAACTAATAATACAGTCGAACTTTGTTGACTCAAACACCAAAGGGACTGATGAAAGCTATCAAGGTGAACTACAGTCGAACTTTGATGGCTCGAACACCCAAGGGACCAATGAAAACAGTTCGAGCTAACAGGGTGTTCGAGATATTGAGGTCGAACATTGTTAGAATTCGAAGCAAGGGACTACAGAAAGGGTTCGAGACATCCATGGGGTTCGAGTTATTGCAGTTCGAGCCATCGAAGTTCTACTGTATGTTAAAACGTGAACAAAGGGACCAGAAAATGAGTTGGAGACATCCATGGTGGCATTTGAGCTATTGCAGTTCGAGCCATAGAAGTTATATTGTATACTGGATAACAAGTGAGGAAAATACTTTGACAATGACCACTCCCTCCTCCCACTCGGCCTCACAAAAGAGAGAAAATGACTGCCAACTTCAGCTATTAGCTATATAACTTGACCATTAGTAGGGGGAGGGGTTACTTTCACAGTGAATGGTGAATGAAAGGATATGGGGTAAATGCACATGAGACAAAGTCTCTACAAATACATGGTTGGATATATGTCGGCATTTAAACACGATATTAATACAAAATTTCCTTTTCCATATAATTGTTTTTCAAGGTCATTTGAATACAGAACATGATTATCCCATGGTTACCTCGCCATTATCCATCATCAGCTACTGATATCATAAAACAAAGTGACCTATCTGTACTGACACGATCAATTCATCTGACCAATATGGTCATTGTTTTGATTTTCAAACATTTTGCAGTTGTATCAGTCTCAGGAGATGGTTACAACTGAGGGTATGAATGCCCTTTATTGTTAACTGTCAAATGGCCTTTCTAGCTATCCTTTATGTAAAATGGGTCAAAATTTTACTGTTTATCATCAAAAATATATTAGCATGACAGCATTGACTCCTGACATTACTTGATTTTTGTACTGTTATTATTAATTGGAGAACTAGAGAATGTGTCTGTGAGACACGGATGCCCCGCCAAAAAATTTATCGCAAAGGATACTTCATATTAAAATGTACGTCAAAGCTACTTAATTGTCATTAATTTAGGCAGTACTCATCAAGGCAATTAATTGGATGAAATATCATTGTCCTATAATGCGTAGTTGTTGAGAAGTGGACTTAAAGGCAAACCTTAACCAAATTCACTGAAGCGTAAAATCTAGGTCAAAGCCACATTATTGTCAATGATTTGGGTAGTTTTCTTCTAGGCAATTACTTTGATGAAATATCATTGTCCCATGATGTGAAATTGTTGAGAAATGGACTTAAATGCAAAACTTAACCAAAGTCACTGAAGCATAAAATATAGGTCAAAGATACCTAATTGTCAATGATTTGGGTAGTACTCATCAAGGCAATAACTTTGATGAAATCTCATTGTCTTATAATGTGTAGTTGTTGAGAAATAGACTCTAACGCAAAACTTAACCAAAGTCAATGAAGCGTAAAATGTAGGTCAAAGCCACCTTATTGTCACTGATTTGGGTATTACTCATCAAGGCAATTGATTTGATGAAATATCATTGTCCTATTATGTAGAATTTTGAGAAATGAACTTCAACACAAAACTTAACCAAAGTCACTGAAGTGTAAAATATAGGTCAAAGCTACCTAATTGTTAATGATTTGGGTATTACTCATCAAGGCAATTAATTTGATGAAATATCATTGTCCTATAATGTATAGTTGTTGAGAAATTGACTTAAACATAAAACTGATCTAGAGTCACTCAAGCATGAAATATAGGTCAAAAGTGAACTATGTAGTACTATCAAAGATCTACCTACTGACCAATTATCATTGTTCTACCTCTTACAGTTTCTGAGAAATGGAGTTTAAGGCAAAACTTAACCTGACGTATGGACAGACGGACGAACAGAAGGACGGACAAGGGTAACACTATATGCCCCTTCCACATTTGTATATATATATTGTCAATCCTCAAAACATATTTTTTGGAGAATTATCTGGAAACTTTATCATGAAGGCATAAGAATTACTGTTAATGTCATTTGGCCTAATTTTTTACCTTTAACCGTCATAAGGATACATTCATTTCTACCCTCACAACTGTGGCTCACATTTTGTTTAGTTCTAGATGACATAGCATTAAAATGTTTTCAAAGTGTACAATTTGTTTCATGTTTTTTTGGGGGGGGTTCAGGGGCTTCCAAATGCATACCATGTAGTGTAGACAAAAGCTGTTGCCCTATAGGTCCTTTTTAATTTTTTTTGAACAAAAATATATAACGTTTCAAACCAAAAATGTGGACGTCACAATCCTCCGACGTCATGTTTAGGCGAGACATTTTCGAATTGAAATTTTATCGTGAAATCTCAATGTCACATGACGAGACTTACAGACCTTATAAGCAGGAGAAGTTGGAATATTACTCTAGATGTTAGGGAAGTTGATAATTTTGAATTTAAAGTCATCCCTTTCGTCATATTTTTTTTGTACTGAGATGACCACTTTGTCATCAGTGTCCCACCCTCAATTTTCAAAACGTTCGTCATCATTAAAAACTTAGTTAAATTGAAGTACTGAATAAAAAAAAAGAAAAAAACATCTTGAGTCAAGTGTCTGTTTGATACAATTACATACTTAACATTATACCATCAAAAGTATACAATTTAAAACATTAGATAAAGTACTTATACTTAAAAAGTCTAATCTTTGTTAAAAGTGTCTATCGACAAAATTTTACACAAATTTGCTAAACTTATACACATTTACCTGCCTATTTTTTATCAGTCCAACTCAAGTCACCTATCTACCATACAAATGTCATATGACTCAAGTTTTTTTTATCTTTTTTTACGATTCTTTTAAGCATTTGTGCATCTCTATTCAAAATTGCAATAGGGTATTAAAAAACAGCTTTATAAGTTGGTAGTCAACCATTCAAAAAATGATAAAAAATATTTATTCTATTCAATTTCGGCTGATTAAATCCAAGTTTTCAATTAAGACATGTATAGTTATATTTATACATCTCACGTTTAAATGTCCATTCATTCATACTACGGGACTTTTTTAATTAAGTTTGGACATGCATGCGACAAAGTTTATGCCATAAAAACTAAATCTACCTTGAAAAACAGTGTATAAATTAATAAATAAATTGACCTGTCCTGGATAAAGATATTTTTATTGACTTTTTGTTTCAAGTTATCAAGATAGGTCCCAAAGTAGTATAATTTTACAAATTTGTACGTGGGCAGAACCGCGGCAGGGTTCATTTAGATGTCACAAACATTTTTATGCATATTGTTGTTTTTAATTTAATTTCGTTACCTATTAGTCACTTTAGTGATACGACATTATAGGAGCATTTAAATTCCATCAATAAAGTAATGTTTGGTACAAGTTTTTTATTCATTAAAAATTTCTAATTTCATATTATTTTACTTCAATAAAACCAACAGTAATGACTTGTTTTAAAAATTGAATTAATAAATAAGTAAAAATATACTTAGAACGTGATGCGTGAAAAAGAAGGAAATGAAAACTTATCCAGAGTTAGAGCCAAAGTAAAAATTCTGAACTATGCAAATTGGATTATTTATTTACATGTTTTGCTGTTCACCCCTGATAGTCCTTCACGAAATTACACATACTGTACAGATAGATGCTCCTGAGAGACAGAGATTATTATTTTATACTAATTTCAACATCACATTGAAGACAAAAGACTTAATTTTTTGGAATACAAAATGGTTTTCCATAAATAATATTGCATAATATTTAAAAGGTAAATGCTGCCCTGCTCTCTTTTAATTTTTTGTTTGCTTTTTTTTTTTTAATCCCTTCCCCCCCAAAAAAAACATAATTATACAGAAGTCTCGATAAAGAAAAACTCTTGCCCACAATCCGATATGAAGCAAACTACTTTGTCAAATCATGTATTTCTCAAATTACTCCTCAAATGACTACAAAAATTGGTATCTGGAACAGTTCTGACACTAAAAACACTAGCTGATACTTTTGACTTCCCCACAGAAAACAGAGTGTCCCAATAGAGGACTTATTTTCATGTTAGATGTTAATTTTTCTGGATGAAATTGATAAAATTTGACCAACGGGAGAGATAAATGTTGATTTCATTGAGTTAGTTCTTTAATAATACTGGTTATGATGTCAAATTATCGATAAAATACTGCCATATTGATATGTTCAAAGGTCAAAATCTAGGTCATAAATAGATAGTTGCATAAGAACATTGTCAGTGAGAAGAAACCATATGTAGAAAACATGATCGCTTTTAAGTTTTGTGTGAAAGGCAGTTTAAGGTTGATATTATAGGATATGTAAGTCTTGACATGTGACACTGATTGATTGATTGATTGATGTTTTAAGCCAAATTCAGCAGTATTTCAGCAAGAACTTTTAAGTATATTGAACAAGCCATGTGACATCAAGAATTTACAATAAAATTCTAAAATGTTTCCCTTGAAAACAATCATGGGGCCATTTAGGGCTTGCTATATGGTGTGAGGTTCCTCTCACTGTGTTGAAGACCGTACAGTGACCCCTAGATGCTTTGTTTTGGGTCGTTTTAACCTGGATATGGGATGTTGTCTCCTTGACATTTACCCCATTTCCTTTCTTTCTCATATGATGTTCAAAATTTTTGTGGAAACATAATAAAATAATCGTCTTTAATGTATTATTTATGTACCCTGGAGTTTCCAAATACGAGACTTGTAGCCCCTATTCTCCAACATTGAGTTTTAAATAAGGTGAGGCTCCATTAGGGTTCTCCAGAGAATTATCTCATTACCCTTCAAATATATACTTTTGGTTGTTGCTTTTAAAAATTGTCCAGTTGAAGTTGCACTTTAAAAGGACAAAGTTCAGAATTACTACTTCTGCACCCAATAAACCCTGTATGATTTTTTTCTTTTGTCTACTCTGTTCATCAACATTTACTTTATATGTCTTTTAACTTCAATGACGATATGTTTTTGGGTTGTGTTTTTTTTTAAACCTGTCTGTTGGTTTAAACTGACAACTTAAAGGTTTGATGAAAATTGGAGTGTTCCATTATGTTCAGCAAACTAATTTGCATGAAAGACAATGAATTCCCTAAGTGAATGCAAATTCAGGGGAGATGATTACCTGAAAAACTACACAAGTGACAGAAATAGAGGCCCTCTTTGTCAGGCTTAATTGTTGTGATGTGGCCAGTGTTTGGATCTCTAATATAAGTTGTGGTTGATTCTGATGTAACATGACTCGATATGTAGTCTGATGGCGTGTCTGAATCGTTGGAATTAGTATCGTGGAAACTAGCGTTGGATAAGTTGTAACTTTCTTGATTCTCTATAAGGGAACTATCTTCAGACATAACCTTTTCAACAACATCTGCAACTTGTGGGGACACAGTGTCAGCCCTGAAAATAAATAAAATTATTGATTAAGGTATGTCAGAAACAGTGGCAATTTATAGCAACACAGTGTCAGCCCTGAAAATAAATAAAATTATTGATTAAGGTATGTCAAAACAGTGGCAACTTAATGCATCACAGTGTCAGCCCTGAAAATGTACAAAATAACTGTTATGTAAAGACAACATCAATGTCAAACATCAATTTATTGCAACACATTGTCAACCCTAAAATACAGATATTAACTAAAATCTTTGTGAACATCAATGGAAACTTATGGCAACACAGTGTCAGTCCTAAAAATGCAGAAAATAACTGTTAAATGTATGTCAACAAAGGTAACTTGTAGCAACATGGCATCAGCTCTGACAATGCAAAAGACAGCAAAGAAATTTATGTTAACAACATTGGCAAATTGTGACAACACAGCATCAGTTCAGAAAATACAGAAAATTAATTTAATGTAAATAGCATTGGCAACTTGTGGCAACATAGTGCTATCATGGAATACAGATGTATAAATATCACTGAAATGTAAACACAATTTAATTTATTAATTAAAGGGCACTAAATAATTTATTCACCATACCTGGCACTAAAATTAGTAATCAACCTAAGGGTAAAATTTAGTGCAAGAAGGCACTTATTAAGATTATTATTACCAATCAAGTTATAAACCGAACAGAACCCTTCAATTTATCAACTCCAGTGCACTTGCTTAGTCGCTGACCACAGTGCAAGTTATATAGACCAGGGTAAATTGGGTTATATACCATATCAGACCTAGAATGTCTTATATAAAATAGATGAGAAATTCAGAATCAATTCAGTTTTAGAAACTAATGCATTTTGCAGTATATAGTACATCAAGATGTTCTGATTGGCTCAAAGCATAAATAATGTAACATTATTGGTTGAAAATCCATTCAATGTACACCAAAATTGTAATATTATCACTTAACCCACAATTATTCAGTATATTAAATGTATTACAGTGACACTTGTCTTTTCCCAAAAACTGAGCTTTGCGACCTCCTGTCCATAATTGGTCCCAGAGTCAGCTGAAACCTTAGTATTCTAATTCCGAATAATTTGACACAAAAGGTCACTCAGCGCATGGATTAGACAGGTTCTATTGTAATATTTTTTTTCATGAAAGTTAATATTACTAACCATACATCAAATTACATTTCTTATGATTTACAATCAATTAGAAATTGTTTTTTTTTCCATTTTTTTAGCAAATTTGTTTACCAAAGGATTTACCGAATATTAAATAAATCAAGTATCTATTTTAGATGAAAAAATAAATGATATTCACCCTACCTTTCATTTTATGATTTTAAATCCGTAAGGTTTAAAAATGGACAATAAATTATAACTTCAAAGTGATCATAAAACATTCTTTTTCTGATTTACATACTTTGGATTTAACCCTTAAAAAATTTAAGGCTTAAACACTTAAAAAGAAACAATAGCTCTTAAAAAGTACTTTACAAAATAGTGAAGATATGTCATTTCGGAAATAAAGTTTACCGTTAGTAACTTATCCTGACCTTCTTTATTTCCTATGGCAATGGTAACTTAATGTGTATGAAAAACCATTACAATTAACTTTTTACTGGTCATTTTTTTAAAGGAATTCTTCCTGGCTAAATATTTTGTACTCTGTAATGCTAATGCTTGAGAAATGTAAACAACATCAGATTTTGCATTATCATTTTCCAAAACATATGCCTGTTAGTTTGAGGTTATTTTAGAATCAGCATCTGCAATGCACTTTATTTTCCAAATCATATCAATATTCTCAAATTAAAAAAATACGAACTTCAATATATATTTTATTGTACTGATTTCTGTACTGTGTTCACTTGTTTTTACTTTCTTTCTAGTTTTTGATTAATATTCCTTTGCTTTTTCTGTATAATTCAAATTGTTCCATTGTTTAGCTGTGTGGTAGTCCTTTTCTCTGACTTTTCTCAGTATCGTGTTCCTTTGTTCCATAGTTTTTCTGTACAGTGTTCCTTTGGTCATTGGTTTTTATTTAGTGTTACTTTGTTCCACTGCTTTTTTATGCAGCTTTCATCAGTTTTTACTTTTTACCCTGTTTTTTATTTCTGTATAATTCCCTTTGTTAAAATGATTTGATGTGTGCTGGTCAATTTCTACAACTGCTTTTCTGATTGTGTTTTCTTGTTTCTTTGTTTTCCTATATTTTGTTCTTTCTTGACTGATTGTCTTTCAGTGTGGTGTTCCTTAATTTCAGTGTCAAAGAATTCCTGTTTCAGTGTGTTTCTGTATGAATTTGTTTCAGTGTTTCCCTGCCAGGTATTTCTATTGTTGCAGTGTTTCCCTGCCACATATTTCTATTGTTGCAGTGTTTCCCTGCCAGGTATTTCCATTGTTTCAGTTTTACCCTGCAAGGTATTTCTATTGTTTCAGTGTTGCCCTACAAGGTATTTCTTTTGTTTCAGTGTTGCCCTGCAAGGTATTTCTATTGTTTCAGTGTTTCCCTGTAAGGTATTTTTATTGTTTCAGTGTTGCCCTGCCAGGTATAACTATTATTTCAGTGTTTCCTTGCCAGGTATTTCTATTGTTTCAGTGTTTCCCTGCAAGGCATTTCTATTGTTTAAGAATTTCTATTGTTTCAGTGTTACCCTGCAAGGCATTTCTATTGTTTCAGTGTTTCCCTGCCAGGTATTTTCATTTTTACAGTGTTTCCCTGCCAGGTATTACTGTTGTTGCAGTGTTTCCCTGCCAGGTATTTCTATTGTTGCAGTGTTACCCTGCAAGGTATTTCTATTGTTTCGGTGTTACCCCGCCAGGTATTACTATTGTTTCAGTGTTACCCTTCAAGGTATTACTGTTGTTGCAGTGTTTCCCTGCCAGGTATTTCTATTGTTGCAGTGTTTCCCTGCAAGATATTTCTATTGTTTCAGTGTTTCCCTGCCAGGTATTTCTATTGTTATGTGATACCCTGCCAGGTATTTCTATTGTTTCAGTGTTTCCCTGCAAGGTATTTCTGTTGTTGCAGTGTTACCCTGCAAGGTATTTCTATTGTTTCAGTGTTTCCCTGCCAGGTATTTCTATTGTTTCAGTGTGTCCCTGCCAGGTATTTCTATTGTTTCAGTGTTTCCCTGCCAGGTATTTCTATTGTTGCAGTGTTTCCCTGACAGGTATTTCTGTTGTTGCAGTGTTACCCTGCAAGGTATTTCTATTGTTTCAGTGTTTCCCTGCAAGGTATTTCTATTGTTGCAGTGTTACCCTGCAAGATATTTCTATTGTTTCAGCATTACCCTGTAAGGTATTTCTATTGTTGCAGTGTTTCCCTGCCAGGTATTTCTGTTGTTGCAGTGTTACACTGCCAGTTATTTCTATTGTTTCATACTTTGTCATACTGTCTCAATTTGTGTTGATGTGAATTGCCGTGATTTTGGATTTATGATTTTAGAATTTCCCCTTTCCTCGTTCTTGCTTCGGTATTCGTTTGCCAATGTATTTCATTTTTTTTCTGTATATTGTCACTTTGGGTCAAGTGTTTTCCTGTATAATGTTCCCTTTTTCTGTATACTTGACCTTTCTTCATTATTTTCTGTATGGTTTCGTGTTTATTACATTTTTTATGGTTTTTCCAGGATATTTTTTGTTATTTTTCAAGTTTCTATGGTTTCAATTGATGCCTTGCTTCAATGTTTTTTTAATGGTATTTATTTTGTTGAAGTGTTTTTCATTCAATATTACTTGTGTTTCAGAATTTTTCTATTCTTTTTCCTGATATTCTGTTTTGAACATATATTTCCTGTTTGTTGGTTTGTGTTTTTTTGTTTTTATCCTGTCTTCCTTTTTCTTTCTTCACATGAGATTTCTACCCCTGATGTTTTGTACTTTTAAGCCGATGTTTATGAAATATTTCTATGATAGTGTTAAAAACATGTAAAGATTCTGTTTAATCATGCTCTAAAACATATGCCTGTAAATATCAGTTTGTTTTATAATCAGCATCTGCCGTGTACTTTTATTCATTTACGAATCATGTCAATATTTCTAAATTAAAAAGTATAATAAATTCCATGTAAATTTAAGATTAAAATTCTTGTACAAGATCTGTGTTCTTTCCTGAGATCTGTGTACTTTCCTGAGATATATGTTCTTTCCGGAGATCTGTGTACTTTCCCCCGAGATCTGTCGTCCAGTTTATCCATGTACTATAAAGCCATAGAGACCTCAGATCTTTGTTCCAAACATTTACAGGAGAAGAACTATTTTGTTAGGCCCTATCAAGTTAATTTGTAGATTCTCATCCACCTGTGGTGGGTGGGAGAGTTTTATCTTATATTTTTTTACTGATTTTCACTAAAATTGATAGGAATTTGAAGAAAATTTCTGAATAATTGAAAATAAAATAAAAAATGAGCCTAGATAAAGTGAGGCACGTGGGGAGGAGAATCTATTAATTAATTTGATGTGGCCTTACAGTGTAAAATTACAAAGTATCTCCCTTGTATGAATCTCTGTCCTTAGTTGATTATAATTACAGTAGAACTTCCATGGCTTGATCTACAATAGCTCGAACAACATGGATGTCTCAAACCATTTTTGTTGTTCCTTTGTTCAAGTTTGATATGGATATCTGGGACAACCCTCTAGTTCAATCTGTTTACTTCAGTTCCAGCCATCAAGGTTTGATATGGATATCTGGAACAACCCTCTAGTTCAATCTGTTTACTTCAGTTCCGGCCATCAAGGTTTGATATGGATATCTGGAACAACCCTCTAGTTCAATCTGTTTACTTCAGTTCCAGCCATCAAGGTTTGATATGGATATCTGGAACAACCCTCTAGTTCAATCTGTTTACTTCACTTCCAGCCATCAAGGTTTGATACGGATATCTGGAACAACCCTCTAGTTCAATCTGTTTACTTCAGTTCCAGCCATCAAGGTTTGATATGGATATCTGGAACAACCCTCTAGTTCAATCTGTTTATTTCAGTTCCAGGCATCAAGGTTTGATATGGATATCTGGAACAACCTTCTGGTTCAATCTGTTTACTTCAGTTCCAGCCATCAAGGTTTGATATGGATATCTGGAACAACCCTCTAGTTCAATCTGTTTACTTCAGTTCCAGCCATCAAGGTTTGATATATAGGAATAAAGTAATTTGATTCATGTAAACAACTTATAGTCAGGAGATCATTTGCACAGATCTATTTTATTTGGAGGATGTTCTCTATCATTTAATTATAGTTAAACTACTATCATTTCAAACAGAAGCTAAATTTAAAATAATAATCAATGTAATAAAAAAAAATGCATTAACAGTATTAAAAAAAAGGCCCCAAAATCCTAAAACATTTGAATTAACCCCTTTACATAAAAACAGTACGTACCAAAGTCTGCATTCTAAGTCATTTCCTATTTAAACTTAAAAAAGTTATTACATAATAATTAAGTAGGTCACTGAAAGATTCTTTTGTAACGAAATCTTCCTTTTATTCATTTAGTTTTTTAAATTACACTGACATATACAATCTAATACACACAAATTATAATGTACTTGTTCAATTTAACTTATTTTTTCAAAAATATGAATTTCAAGATGAAAGAAAATAGTAAAGAGTTATCTCCCTTATTTTTGCACTTTCAAGTTCTGCAACTACTAATAGACAACAAGTTCTTCTTGAACAAAAAAAAAACACAAAAAGAAACCATTGTTACTGCATTTGTACATTACAAATATAAGTTTACATATTTTTATTCACAAATTCATTTATACTACAGATTTCACTATTTACTTTTTAGTTTATTCACTAAAGGACCAAAATGGGGTATTCATTAAATCTTTTAATAAATCAAACCCCCCTCCCACACACAATATTTGTGCCTACAATTCTTCAACTTTAACAAAAAATTCATCAATACTATCCAACAAAATTTATCTTTAAATGACAAATGATTATTAATATATATATATATATATATATTGATATTTTTTTATACTTAGTACATTATAAAATTCATTAATTCCATCAAAATCGTATCCAATCAATATTCAATACCTTTTTTTGTAACTTTGCAGAGTTGATTGTCTCAAATTCTTTTTGATTAAAAAACATGTGTATAAAAAACAAATTTGATCCCCCCTTTCATTTATTTCTTACCTGGTCCAAGATATCCACACTTTGACCTATGAACAAACTTCAAATCTATTTAACAAAGGTAACAAATTTTATCGTTTGTCAAGCTTTTATCTTAGTTTTTTCGACATTTAAACTAGACCTATCCTTTACAAACATGTTTCTTTTTCTCCGACCAAAATCGTTATCAGTTGTGTTTTTGTAATAAACATGGGTCACAAACTTAATTCGATGACCATGGTAAACAGGCTTTAACCTGCATTCTATTTTATATCAGTCTTTTTACGTACTTATTGGCAAAGAAATAAAAATTCTCTCTTTCATCCTTAGTGATTGTATTATAAAAAAAACCAATAGTTAATGTTCATTTAATCTTTACTGAAAAGGACCGGGGGAAAATGAAAACAACATATTGCTGCGACAATTCTAACGTCTAATATTCAAAGTAAAAAAATATTTATTGAAGGATTTAATATTTATTCATCAATAAAGTGTTATTTATTACTTTTACCGTATAGATCCCACAATCGAATTAATAAGATGAAAAAAAAATATTCTCATAAAAAAAACTTCCGATATTGATTGTTATTTTGCCGATACAAAAGAACAAAAACATTGGAATGTAACATTTTTCATATAAGGTGAATAAAAAGATGTTTTTAATACTTTTTGGGCACTCCCAGTGGTAAGTTCGGCTAGGTACAATGATAAATAAAGAAAATACATTTTACATATTAACACCTGGAACTTATTGTTAGTTCTAGTCAAAAAACATTCAAAATAAAACAGGAATGAATTTCTTTAGATAGAGGGATTAAAAAGAAAATATTTGTATACAATTTAAACAAAATGAATATTTTAATAATAGAAATGAAAAATTAATTCACGCTATAAGTAATGAAATATATGGGTATTTTAATCTATTTTACCGACTGATTTTACTTTTTGATCACGAGAAAATATTCAATAAAAAATTCAATAAACGGCAAGTTTGAATACGTCCAATCACTACAGCTTGGTGTGTATCAAGAACAATCTATTAATAATGGACACAATACCAATAGCCAATCAAATTTTTTAGCATGCATTTATTAGTTTGTGACAGTTTTGGGGTGTTGTTTAAAACCAATCTTTATTCGTTTACACAGAATTAAAGCAGCTGGATTTGCTATAATTCCTCCGACCTCATGTGTTAAATTGTGCATTTTCAATAAAGATTAATATTGAAATTTGAATAAACATGAAAATGATATCATAAATAAAATCTCCCCTGTTACCTATCTTTATAGGTCTCTTATACAACAGATAATAAAATCTACCTATTGTGTTGATGCAACATTGCCATTGCAAACAACTACCACTTACTTATGTACAGTTCCTATTTACATGTATAATACATAATGTCTTTGACTACCATGCTAAGTTCTCCCCCTAAACATAACTTAAATGCAACACATAGTATAGCTGTCATTACATATATATCTGGCAGTTTTCTTCAATAAGATATAGCTTTTATGCCTGCCCATTTCACATGTTTGTTATCCAATTTTAAGTTTGGCAAATTATGCACAAGAGCCTACCTATGAGGCAGACATTACTTTTTTGGGGGGCTCAATTTTACCTTGACATTATATCTGACCTTGACCTAGAACTCAACCAGGTGCTGAAATTCATTGCAACATAACTGAAAAGGTTAATAGTACTTGCAATAATCATTGGTTTAAGTAAACACCATGGCCTCCTATTTATCACCTACCTATAAGTTTTTGGGGTCCATCAATTCCTATATATCTGATAGATCAATATTAACATCCTGGTTATGTCGACAGACATGAACATATGAGTCTGAAAATTCGGCCATGGAGATTCTTAGATCATAAATTAGGGTGACCTTAAAATATTAATATTTCACATTTTTTTCTGATTGATTTTGAATTAATATCGTAGGATATCCACAAATCAGATTGGAAACAGTACTTACTTCAACACCTCGCGCCATTCCCGATGGATTTCCGATACCACTTTCGCTATACTCATATTACTTCTTTTTTACTGCATGTAACAGTGTTAAAATAGGTTTATTCCTATCCTATCCTGTATCTTATCTTCTTACTAGTACTTCTCACCTTTGCCACGAACACATTGTATTTTCAAATTTGTTCCCATAAAAATACTATCTCTTGTCATTTCAAACTGTACACGATCATTTAAAAAAGTCTATTTTTTTTCAAGATTTCTAATAAATTAATTATGCAACTTATCAACTTTTTTCAGTGTTGTTGGTTGCAGATGAATTATACTAAGGGACCGACCATTTAACTTGAAAGGGGGGGGGGTTATGTTTTTTTTTTCTGGACAGGAAATTTTTTTCGTGCTTCGCATGAAAAAATTTATATTTTTTTTAACTAGTACAAACAAATTTTTTTTTTTGATATTAAACATTATTTTTTTGGGGCAGAAAGCCCCATTCAGAATATTTTTTTTCATCAGTTTTGCAGCCAAGAAATTTTTTTCACATAAAATCAGAATCAGAATATTTCTTTCGAAAAAAACCATAGCCCCCCCCCCTTTCAGGTTAAACTGTCGGTCCCTAATGGTGTTTCAGTGTTGGCCCTATACACACATGAGAGTTTGGGAAATCAAGGGCATAGCTCTTCAAAATTTGAAAAAAATTACAAGATATCATATCCTTTGTGATACTGATAATGACTCCAAAAATCTATTTGGGCAGAAACAAGGTCTAACATCCTCCTAATCAACAGGTATTTTCTTACTATTAGACATGACAGACAGACTGAAACACCAAAGATACCTTATGCACTAAATAATAACTATTTTAGGACCAGCCAATCAGCTCTTATACAAATGTATTCTCTCTGTACCAGATCATCTTTGTTTTAGAGTTCATGAATCGTTGAGTTTTCAAAGTGTGTGAGGAAAAAAAAAGAGTTGACTGTGGGAAAGCCATAAAGGGATACCACTGTGTCTGAATTTTCTAAAAATAAATGAAGCCAAATTATCTCCCCTTTGTAGTGCCAGACAATTAACACATTCCTTAATGCACATCTGCATATAGAGGCCGTATAATAAAAATACTGCTAGTGTTTTAAATTAATAATTTTTAAATCAAGTTATTTCCCCTGGTGGTGTCGGACAACAATTGAATTCCTTCATGCACATCCCCATTTAATGTCCTTACTTTGTTTTAAATTTCATCAAAATCAAAAAGTGGTTTAAGAGGAGTAGTGCTTACAAAAAGTGTGGACAGACGGACAGACAGGATGATTCTTATTAACCTCTAAACTTTGTTTGCAGCATTAAAATAAAAAAATTCAGATACATTTTTCAAGCTAAATGCAAATTTCATTTTACATGTGACTTGGACCTTAATCTAAACAAAACATGATACAGCAAGCTACAAGTTTATCACTCCATATATAAACATGCTGTATTTTTAATTTCTTCCCATAAAACACTTGACAGGATAGATACCTGGGTTAAATCTAACAAAATAAGATTACATTGTTGACCAAGATTAAAGTTTACTTATAGTTATCTACTGAAAAAAGTATCAGAGTAAGATCTGCTAGGTTCAAAGAACATGCCACGGAAAGTATTGATCAATATTGCTCAATTTTAGTGCTCCAGAAAACAAGGCACTTGTTTACACTAACACTGTCTAAATAAATGAAGTTTTAACATTTCTCGAAAGCAATCTGCAATTTTTTTTTAATAAGTTTTTATGAGGACACACTTTTGAAGCTCAGTTGATTACATTTGAATTCCTCCTAGATTTTTTTCAGAAAACCAAAAGAAAGTATCCAATTACTTCCCTTGCTTATGTTGTCAGACCCTATTATTTTCATACGTTTATCACTGTAGTGTACCATATTTTGACAAAATTTTACTGAAATCAGACATGTGCTTAAATGACTTTCAAACATAGTACTTCAACAACATCCTTACAACAAATTGCCTCCCTTTGCTTAATTCCATTGGTTAAATTGCGCAAAATACCTAAATCTTTAGATAAGGTTTTCACTTAACATTTCTGTACAGCAAAACAAAACAAGTGGGAGGACTAGGTATATTTTTCAAAATCTGGAAATCTGATAAACAAACATAATCTGGAAAAATTTCACTTGTTGAGAATTTATATTGAAATTGAATAGGAGTTGCCTTGGAAACATTTTTTTTATATGCAAGGTTACTGAATTATAATTTTCTCCTTTCAAGATGCCACTTAAATCAGTACAAATAAATCTTCATGTATTTTTTGTACTGAAATAATTTTGTCACACCTACAGTAGAGGATTAACATCAGACATAAGTTATCTTTAATGTTTGTTCCATAAAATATCCTTTACTTAATGACCCTTCTGGATTTAGATGTATGCAGATAGGTAAGAGGGTGTGATCCATTTCCTGTTCAAATCTACCAAACATATTTTTTCACACTCTTAAAGATTTCCCTAATTGGGCCCCAAAATGGATCATGTTTGCTTTTAAAGAATAGCTTTTCTGGCATTTTTTTTCAATAAAAATATGTTAAAAAAAATCATTAATCTACTTCCCATTTATGAGCCCCAGTGATCACAAATTATTTAATTTACTTAAAAGTAAGCTAATCACTAAAAATAACTAAATATCCTTTATTGAGCCCCATTAATGACATGGGCTGTGATCTAACTTATTTACTTAGAAATCTATGTATTTATGAGAGTTTTGTAGATAGTACAGCTGCCTTTACATTTTTCCACTTGGCCAGTTATGTAATAATATTTGGGTCAAAAGGCAAAGCATAGATAAGGCCCATCATTAAGTTTTATTATTAACATACAAAGTCAAGTGTATAAGTGGATTCAATCTCTCCCTTGAGAATTTACAGGAAATTCTTAAAAACAAAGAAAATAATTAATTAATGATGAGCAACTTGGAGGTTATGACACATTGCATGCATTTTCCATTACGTCATTTGTTGCTTTCGATAGCAAACTTGAGTATATACTTTGCAAGTCTTTTAATTTTTGTCGTTTTATCAATTTAGGCAAAAGAAAGATTTTTTAAATAATTGTTTATCCTTAGTCCATAGTATTCCATTTCTATCCAGGTCTTCCGACATCTGTTTATTTCCACGCCCACAACTGTCACGCCCCCAAAGAAAAAAACTTGTGTAACCAACAAATATTCCAGAGAGATGTAGTTTATCTTTAAAAAAAATTCTTCATTTTCTTTCAATTTTTCAGTACAAGGCAAATTTTATACAATTTTTTGCAAAAAAGGATGTTAATTTTTTAAAGACCGTAACAAATATTAAAGCCAGAGGGATGTTAACCTTGATTTTTTTACTACAGCCTTTTTCCCACATAGTTATGCTTAGTTAAAGAATTTGAGAGCTAATTCTGATTCAAATCTTAATTAAAAAAAAACTCTCAATGCAAAAAACATTTTTGCAAAAAAGCAGTCAATAAAAATCTTTTCCATAAAGCATAAAAGATGTATTATCATGTATTTATATATTAAAGTCTTTGCTCAAAGCATAAAAAAAATAATTTGCGAAAAAAAAAAAATGAAAAAATGTCCAGCTGTGTTTTTGTTTTTTTTTCTTCAAAAATTTCGTTTCTATATGGTAGATACCCACAAACAAAAAAAATCACCCACAGAAAATTCTTTTCAAATTATTCACCCTATGCAAACAGACATCAAAGATTTAAAAACCTCACAAAGGTCAAGCTGACCAGTATAAAAATCAATACACAATTTCCAGGTAAAAATCAGGGATTTATTAATTACAAATTAACAGTTAATTAATAATTTTCTCACCTGTAACCTTGATTTTCCTGCATAGCAACTGTTTCCATTTCTGTTTTTTCCTAACCCTTTTTTCACATATTCTTTTTTTATAAACCTGATACTAATTTGACCAACCCTAACCTTAAGTAAATATTAGCTAAGTGAACACAGTAAAACAGTTTTAGCCATACACTATTATCTTATCAAACACGCTCGACCAATGGTCAAACTTATATTTGTGAAAAAAGCCTCATGTCCACTCATGGCCATTCTTCTTATCAGTAAAACTTCACTTAAAATGTGATGCATTTGTAATGTAATGGTGAAAGGGGGGTTTAACAAAGGGCTTTTCTATATTTTGCACTCAAACTCAGCAGATTTCATGAAATACTATTTTTTTCAGTTCATTTAATCATTCTAAGACCAATAAATCAATATAGAGGGCCAATAATTAATGGGCGATGTTTTCTTCTTATTTTATTTGAGAAAATAAGTTTATTTCTAAAACCATGACAAAAAAAATCAACCATCAACAGTATAAAAACCAACCACTCTATTTTAATAAGCTTACAACAATCTAAATTCAACATGTACAAATATTTTACATGATTCACTCATCATAATTTTAGGTAAAAAAAAAAATTCTTACAACAAAAACAGAATGTCAGCTTTCTTATGATTTTCCATGGAACTTTTAGTGACACTGCCAGTTGCCATCATGTTCTTATTATCAAACAGATTACTGCAGTACAGAGAACTATAGATTTTAAGCATAAACCAAGAGGTAGTAAGTACTTAGAAATAGATACAGAAGATCTTCGATGGCTCAAAACTGTAATAACTCAAACACCATGGATGCCTTGAACCTTTTTGTGGTCCCTAGGTTTGAATATAAAATAGTTCGACCTCAATATCTCGAACATCCCTTTGGCTAGAGCTGTTTTCATCGGTCCCTTGGGTGTTCCAGCCATCAAAGTAATGGACTGTATAACCAAGTATTTCTAATTTTGAAATCCTGATATTGCTTTGTTCAAAATATAAAATAATTTGCGTCCACATGATCTCTTTCTTTTTGCTACGAAGCACCAAATGTCCTTGTTCACTTCATCATACGAGTTACACGAGAATTTCTTTTTCAAGTCTTGCATTGATTGTGAAAGGTTATAACAATTTGATCAAATGCTGGTCTATCCAAATCTCTTTCATCGACCTTTAGTCTTCAAAGTCGTAAAAAAATCCAAGTAAAGCTCTTTCATCCATTTTTACTCTTAAAAGTGGTAAAAAAAATCCAAGCAAAGCTTACTAAAAAATCAATAACTAACAATTCCTCTTGTTTACAATAAGTAACCTCCCTTTAACTGCAAAACCGGTAAATTTTCATGAAGTCACCTGCCTTTGCCAATATGTGAAGGAGACAGACATTTTATCAAACGATTTTTTCCTTGGATTTTTGAGTGAGATATTTCCTGCTATTTAATTATTTAAGTTCCAGTAATTATGTGTCAGTTGAATAAGCAGAAACAAACACATTTTTACTACACCTTTTAAGAAAAGTATTGGCTATGAAGGGAGGCTCTCACTTTTCCAGTGTACATTGCATCACATTTCTTATTGAAACAAAATGTACAGCTAAAAAAAGTGTTCAATCAAATAAATGGCTTTTACAAGAAACATGTTGCACAAAAAACATCAATAATGCTCTCTCTTCACATATTTTCAATTTTCCTAGGCTTGACCATGTACAGTAGTAACTGCAATTACTTGAACACCATGGATGCCTGAAACCCTTTTTGTGGTCCCGTTGTTCAAGTTTAAACATAGTTCGACCTCGATATCTCGAACATCCTGTTGGCTCGAACTGTTTTCAATGGTCCCTTTGGTGTTCAAGCCATCAAAGTTCGACTGTATTAATTTAGCTATTTTTGTAGGAGTTAGGTATATTACCCAAAACTTGAAGTCATTTTATGGTCGACATCACCATCTTGTGGACCACTATGGGATATCTGTTTCCCAGATGACAACAAATCTTTCCCTTTAAAGCTTATTTGTTGTTTCCTCTACCGGATTTGACATGTTCAACACGGTGGGTGTCTTATAAGAAGCAGGAGATGCTTACTCTACCGGTACACCTGATCTCACCCATGGTTTTTTATTGGGTCCGTGTTGTTCATCTTTATGTGTGTGTGTCTTCATTTTTCTTTTCTATGCAGTACTCGTGTTGTGTCTCTGTTTCTTTTTTGTTTCCAATGTTGCCATTGTCCTTGGATTATTCATTTTGGATTGACGATTTGGGTCTCACTTACTTTACCTCTCTTGGGGGACAAAAGATCAGGGATATTTTCCCTTTTACAGGCTAATGCAATTTATTCATACAAATCTACGGTCCCCAAAAACCTGACCTAGAATATATGCCAGTCCATGAAAAAAAATAAAAACAAAACACAAACTAGGTAGTTATAAAATTTCTCACAAGGAGTCTTAATTTTCAAATGCTTGCTTGCAAAATTTGTTATGATTTTGAAAGTCTATCGGTCCTCAGAAAAGTAATTTCAATGCTGGCAAAATATTCAATATTTAACAAAATATGTTGTCTGACAAAAGGAAAAGTTTTTTTTCAGCTTGCAATCAGTATATGCCACATCCACTGAAAACACTACAATGGGGATTCAAATTGTAAATTGGCTGTCTTCCATTATTACAATCGCTTAAAATATGCCAACAGTATCTAGTACAAAAAACAGAATACACAAGCACAAAGTTATAAAAATGGAATACACAAGTACAACTGTTGACATTGGACTCGACAATTGGAGAAAACATAATAAGTTTTCATAAACATGGTCTTCATATCCTGCTCCAGTCTGGCCATTTTGATTGCTTGCTGGACCAATTGTTGGGCCAAATTTCCAGAAGTCTTTTAAACTTTCAAAAGACTGGAAATAGTCAATTATTGAGTATTTGGAACATGTTCCATGCACATTAAAAAGTACAACAAATTATAAGCTCTTTTCAAGGTCCATATGTAATCATGCTGTGATTTTAGGCATTGATTTAACATTTAGTGTTTTTTCAGTTTTGATGAAACCATGAGGTCATTTGTACTCTCAGCGACAGCCTTTAGCTATAAGCACCATCTACAAAATCAATAGTATCTATCACTCTGATGGAGCTTAAAGTTCAAATCAAAATTGAAAAACAGCATGGAAAAAAATCCAGCATGAATATATACGATGGCGTGAGGGACCTGCAGACCACTCCCTAAAACTGGATAATATATACGGTGGCGTGAGGGACCTGCAGACCACCCCCTTAAACTGGATAATATATAAATTGGATTTTTTGGCCAAAATTTGTCCAAAATTTTCACACCTTGCTTTGCTTGGAAACTTTTTTTCAACTGCAACCTCCCAACCCTAAATTCAGATCCATGATCCACCCCTCAAAATGTGTCCTCATTTATTTTTTGAATATGGACATGATAAAAATTGATCTTCAATGAAACACATAAAGTTTTGAGATAAAATTAAAATTTGACTTATATCTAATCTTTTCCACCTTTAAACCACCCATCTTTTGACTTTTTTCTAAACTTCTATCGTTAAACTTTTGACCCTTTTTATTTTATCACATAAAATATTGCATAACTGTCAATCACTTGTATAAATATTGACCTAAAAATATATTTGTACAAGAAAACAAATCAGGTCCTTTTTTCATATTATCATCTTTCAATACGGCTAATTAAAGGGACCTTCAATAACATTTTTCATAGCAACTATTTTATTTAATCAATGATTAACAAATAGAAATTGAATAATCGTAAAACTGATGCCGTGATTAGGATCGAAGATCAATAAACTAGTTTGTTGTGGTCATTGGGGTGGACATTTTTCTTGTTTACTTTGAAAAAAAAAGTTAAAAGGCTTAAATGGGTTTGTATATAAAAACCAAAGGTTCCTTGGAGCTTTGAAATGCTCACCTGGATTTCATTCATTCCGATCTTATTCAAATTTGATTAAATTAGAAAAAATTACAATGAAAGAAAAAACGTTTGCATTCGGGAAAACGCTGGCCAAGAACAGCTCAAATAAAAGCATATGACACAGCCTCACGTCAACGTTGTAATGTCAAATTGGTGTAGGAATGTGTGAAATAATTTTGTAAAGACTTGCAATGAAGTGAAATCTGAATAAAAAGTAAAAATTCAATTCTGATGTAAAAATAAACTTTCTGCTTTTTGAAAAATGTATGAAATTTTGATGGGAGTGTGATAGGTACAACAATTGGAGATAGGTACAACAATTATTGGAGATAGGTACAACAATTGGAGATAGGTACAACAATTGGAGATCATTCTTACCCTTCTGGAGAAACAGATAACTAAATACACACCTTACTGTGAAAATAGTTTCTGCATATGTGCATTTCGACAACTCACTTCTCATCAGTGCAGATACAATCTTAACCTTAGGAAGACCATAAACTCAATTATGATAAAAAACTGACTAAGAAAAAATAACCAATATAGTTGATATGTATCTTTATATGTTGCCACTGCATTTGAATATTACTAAATTTGGTTGAAATCCAATAAAAGTTGTAGGAGAATTTAAATTCAAAATTCTAAGCCAAAGTGGGACATACCTGGTAAATCCCACAAAAATTAGCCGATCAATCTAGCTAGAAGATATGCACAACTAAGCGTGATGGTCAACAATCCTGTGAAGTCTGGTTGAAATCTGTTAAACGATGTAGGAGAACTGGCATCCACAAACTTAATTTTGCAAAATTGTAAGTCAAAAAGGGGCATAGGTCTGTCAAAAATTAGCCACTCAATCCGGCGAGACGATATGCACAACTAAGCATGATGGTCCACAATGCTTTGAAGTTTGGTTGAAATCTGATGAAAGATGAAGGCGAATTGGTGACCACAAACTTTGTGACGGACGGACAGACTACAGACGGAAAAGTCAATAACAATATGTCTCCCCCTTAAGAGGGTGGGGAGACATAGTCAGCTAAGGAAAGAGCTTTGTATTAAGGAAATTCTACTTACTCTCCAATAAAATTAACAAAAATTTTGAAATTGAAAGGTTCCAAACAGAATCAGCTGTCAAAGTGCCCAGATGCAGAAACTAAAATCACAGATGATATCTTTGGTTTTTTGCAATGTTCACACTACTATATATATAGCTAGTGCTTTACTAAAGTGGCACTCTACCAGATATTAGAGGCGCCTATGTTTTATCTAATACTGTTGAATCAATTTGATTGGGACGAGATGCTTCTTGAATTTTGATTTCATTTTTTTTTTTACATTTGATTTTTTTTCGTTTCTTTTTTATTTTGATTCTTTTTTCAATTCTTTGGTACCATGTTTGTTTGTCAATGTGTTAAAAAAACAACCATAAAAACAATGGCTTAAAAAAACAACAACAAATCATTGAGCATCTACAAAGTACTGTAACCCAACTTATTTTCGCGAGTGATTTATTTTCTGGACTTTTGGATGAGCGAAAATAAATCGTCGTAATTAGTTAATATCCTTATATAAAAGCATAAACAAAAATAGAATAGCAAGAAAATTAATATCTGCAAAAAAAACAAAAACAAAAGAAAGAAAATAAGTTGGTGTACAGTATATGTTTCATTTTTGATGCCTAAAATTTGAGTTATAGTACAAAAATACAGTAAAAACAAACAAAAAACAAACAATAAAAAANCAAAAAAAAAAAAAAAAAAAAAAAAAAAAAAAACAAACAAAATCAAAAACAAAAAAAACACAATAGACAGCACATACCATTTAAGAAATTCTACAAATGAACCAGCTGAAAAATGATGGGTATTTTAGTGGGAGTTACACCTGGCAACTGTGCTCCTCCCTTTTACCAAGTTTTCTTCCCACAATTTCAAGTAAACTAGAAATAAGAAAATTTTGGTCAGCAGATACTTTTTTATTTTCAAAATTTTTTTGCAAAATAAATATTTCATTTTTTTTTTGCAAAATAAAAGAAAATATTAAGTAATTTAAAAATAGAATTCAAAATAAAATATAATTCTATCTCCAATATCATAAATGTTTTTAAATTTAAAAACTTTTCATTATTTTTCCTGTAAAACTTGAAAGAATTTCAGAAACAATACTTACATTGGGTAGTGTTGTCCCTGCTAAGCGTGCAAATTCATATGTTGTTTCGGAGAATAAATATGGGAAAAAAATGCTTCCCTGCCCCCACATCATTCTATGATTGGTTAAAGATCACCTTTAACCTGTATCATCTAAAAGATTCCCGTAATGGAATAAGAAAAAAACTGCCTTGCAACGTGTGAAGAACAGAAAAAGTGTGAACCAAACATCTCTATATCTATCATATGTTTATAGCCACTTTTTTCTCCATATAAATCATTTAGAAAATTATGATATGTAAATGATTTTAAAGTTTTGGTAAGAATAATTAAAATTGTTTGCCCTGTTCAGAAATTGGAATTCTCAAAAACAAATTTGAAAAAAAAAGAATTTTCATGTTGAAAAAAATGCTGAAATATCAATATTGTCAGGTATGGACTTATGTGTAAGTAACATAGTAGAACCTACCAATACCTGTAACTTTTCATATCATGCTTAATATTCTACTTCATGAAGAAAATTTTTTCGTATACACTGACCATGTTTAAATGACCAATATGGGCAATCAATACAGTCAATATCAAGTAAAAAACAAGTCATTTATATGTATTGTTTATAACAAGGCAAAAAAAGTGTTGTAAAAAACATCGATTAAATTCTCAAGAGACGACTTTACATATTTATATCACCACTCTAAATGTTATACATTGATTACACAATAATTAGACAGAAACCGAAAAAAAATAAAGGATTTTTAAGTTTCAAGAAATTATAAAAAAGATAAAGGATTTAAAAAAAAAAGACACAAAAAAGATGTCATGCCATGCTCCATAAGCAAGATACCAACACACTTGTTCAGTCTGTCTGACCAAGGAAACTTTACAGTACAGAGTCGGCAAACAGGGAAAAGGAAGACTGAGAGAAAGGGAGAAGGAGAAAGGGGTGGGCAGTCTGTGCCTTTAGCCACTTGTCCTATGCCCGAGTCTAGGTGAATCAGTCTCGGGCTAGTAAAAATTTGTACCTTACTAACAAAGAATATTCTATAAGGGCTAGTGAAATTGAGTTCGGGCTAGAACAACATAGGACCTTACTAGCCCCTTAGGGTTAGTGAATGAAAAAGTTTTTGGCAGAGACTGGGTGGGTGTCCTATGTCTGCCCCATCAGTACCTACTAAAAGAATCGAGCACATCATCTGAGATGTCACCAGACATATGGTTCTGTTTGGTGAAAAGTTTGCTACACCAAATTGAGTTTTAAGGCAGATTTTGTTGGTCTTTGATGATATAATGACTATGAAGTAATAATTCAGTACAGATGGAATATACATCAACAAATCTACATTACATCTAGTGGCTTCCTACGTGTTGGCTATAAACATATTACAGTAATGAAAAAGAAAGGAAATGGGGTAAATGTCAAGGAGACAACATCCCATATCCAGATTAAAACGACCCAAAACAAAGCATCTAGGGGTCACCGTACAGTCTTCAACACAATGAGGAACCTCACACCATATAGCAAGCCCTAAATGGCCCCTAAAAGGTAAAAAAGTGAATAAATCAATGGAAACAAACCACATCCAAGAACCCAAATATCAAGAAACTTAATTTTTTTAAGAAGACAAGGCCAAGCCAATGACCAACATATTCCTGACTTGGGACAGTGTAAAAATTGCAGTTGGGTTTAACTCGTTTTCTTGGATCCAAACCCTCCCCTATCTGTGGTGAATGGCTAAAAAATAAATACACAAAAAGACTCACAGTAAAAATCAAACTAGAAATAAAAAGTCCCACTCATCAAGACAAGTACCCTTACAGTGAAATACATTAAACAATTTACATACAGGACAAATGCTCGCAGTTTCTGACAGCTAGCTAAGGACAAAATTTCCGTTGACTATGATATCAAGCCTTCTTACATATGAAACTTCAATTGAAATACTTCTAAATAGATTTGGTATAACAACATCATCAATTATGAAAGAAGAACATGATAATGTGCAATGCCATTTGCTGCCAATATGAAAAATTGTTAAATTTAGTTATGGTGTAAAGCATTTAAGGATGTATTCTCCTGAGGTTTCAGTCTCGTTCAAATCTCGTTTATGAATAAATCTTATAACTTGCCTTATGAGTGACATTTTTTTACTGATATATATTATATAATGACCCTCCCAAATTGTGTCAAAAAATTATGTATCTACGACCATTAGTTTTCGAGAAATAGAAAATTCTACTTTTTGACCAAATTTGAGCATTGATCTAGGTCAGAATTTAGCCGATTTTGGGGTAGGGGTAATCAAAATTAATTTTCAAGAAAAGTATCCATCTTATTCATATGATTTCTTTTCTAAGTTCTTCAAGATATGATTGTCCAACTATTTAAACAAAAAAGGGTGAGTTCTGACAGTGTAGTTGATGGGAATTTTGAAAAATCTAGAGTTTTACAGATTTTACGAAGTCTAGAATTTGACCAAAAAAAGCAACATTTTCTTACAAAACTTTCTTATATCAACACGGACGTATGTTTTTTATCATTGATATTTCGTCAGACTCATGAGATCTAATAATATGGAAACTTTGAGAGAAAACTTGATGCTAGAAATCGATATTTTAGCCCCAAATGGCCCCAAAATAGGACAAAATTGATGAAATTTGCTCAAAATCGTCAAAAAGAGGGGTTTTCAAATGACTACAGCACAAAAAAATGCACACGGACATGTGGTTTTCTCTTCATAAATGGTATTTTCATGGTCCTAGCATTGGAGAAAAGTAGGTTTTGGGAAAAACTTGAAGCAGGAAAATTTTGACCCCTCAGGAGAATACATCCTTAAGAGATCGATGATCAATATTTTTGCCAACAAAAACCAGAAGTAAAGATTTAACAACAATGCTGTATTTATATCCTTTATGAATAAATTTGTTCAACGGATTAATAAGTTTGGAAGGACAATTTTTGAATTTATGTGCTTTGTAAATGATATTTCCATAGAAGTTTGGATGTGAAATGCCATGTTGTACAAGAGCCCTGCATGTAGAACCAAATTTTCTTAATAAGTCAATGTATCTATAATAGAATTTATAGAATGTTTTTACCAATTTATGATATCTAAACCCTTTATGCAGTTTTTCAGTGAGACAAGGATTTCGGTCGTTGAAGTCAGAAACATCACTACATACAAGTTAGTAATCTTTTACAAAAATTGCCGAAATGGGTATCTTCAAAAACTAAATCTACAGACACTTCAGTATTAAGTTGTTTACATATGGTGACTTCATCAGCCCTAATAATAGTCCTTAACATGACACTGCAACAAAAATGGACTAGCAAAACAGACAGACAGACAGACACACAGACAACTTGATCCATAGGTCTATATCATTATAATTGCCCTACGACAAAGAAATATCCAAGCTTACCTCAAAAGACTGTGGAAATTGATTCTAAAAATGAGTTTCTACCTCTGTTTATTAATCATATTAAATCAATATCTGCAGCGGACATCTTTATTCTAATTAAAAATACATTTAATGACAAACCAATGGTCATCTATTGACCACAATACTGGACAATGCTTCAATACACAGCCTATAAAAAACTGTCAGAAATTTGACAGAAAGGTTTCCCTCTGGATGCAAAGATGCATTACTGAAATGGTCATCTCGATTGAAAAATGTAATTGAAAATACAAGATATGACATAGCAGTGGTCATTTATTGACCAGTGTCCTTGCAGTAACCCCTAAAGGTCAGAAAAAATTATGATTAACTGTTTTCTACTTGACAGGAAATCAATGTCCACTGCAGTCAATAAAACAGATCTTAGAAAAATACATTAGCCCTATTAGGAACTTTATGTGTAAAGAATTGTACAAATCAGGGGTCTACAGAATGCATTGGCATTGACAACACTTATATGAAACCTTAAAATATATGCCATTAAAATTGTAGAACCTGTATCCATATTGAATCATATCTATACCCCTCTTTTCTGATACCATATAAATAAGATAAATAATGACCAATCCTTTATCATAACATAATAAAGGGCTACGCCGAGCGCAGCATGATACGACCGCAGCAT
>MJUU01021445.1:13738-28492 GCA_002080025.1 Modiolus philippinarum
TTTGACAAATTTTAAAAAGAATAGGGATCAACTACTTTTATTTAACAAACTTAAATAAAGGGCTACGCCGAGCGCTGCATGATACGACCGAAGCATGTCGAATACTGAAATTTGAACAAGTGTAATTCAAAATGAATGAGGACACAGTAAAGAGCTTGATACAGTAATTAAATGGACACAATAAAGAGCTTGAATCAGTTGCAATTTTGGCCCCTTTGGTCCCTTTAGCTCAGAAACGGGAAAAGCTATACCAAATTAGTTGACTTTCTGAAAGCTTATATCAAGAGGAATTCAAAGAAAATATCCAATCAAAATCCGATGAAAAATAAAGATTTCACATATTTCGAAAATTTGCAATTTTGGCCCCTTTGACCCCTTGTAGCTCGAAAACGGTAAGAGCTTCCTACGCAAAATCCGTTGACACACTACTGAAAGCTTATATCAAGAAGAAAAAAATCCCATCGAAATCCGATGAAAAATAAAGATTTCACATAATTCGAAAATTTGCAATTTTGGCCCCTTTGAGCCCTTGTAGCTCGGAAACGGTAAGAGCTACGAAAAATCCGTTGGACATACTACTAAAAGCTTATATCAAGAGGAATTCAAAGAAAAAAATCCCATCGAAATCCGATGAAAAATTAAGATTTCACATATTTCGAAAATTTGCAATCTTGGCCCCTTTGACCCCTTGTAGCCCGGAAACTGTAAGAGCTACGCAAAATCCGTTGACATACTACTGAAAGCTTATATCAAGAGGAATTTTAAGCAAAAAATCCCATCGAAATCCGTTGAAAAATAAAAATTTCAGGTAATCAGCAAATTTGCAATTTTGCCCTGGTTTGGCCCCTCATAGCTGGGAAAGGAAATAAGTTACCAAAAATATAAAAGTTGAGAACTATATTAATCTTTCATAAGGAATCTAATGCGCTATATTAATCTTTCATAAGGAAAAAAAACTCCATCAAAATCGGACAAAAAAAATGAAAAAAATAGATTTTTGAGATTTCCCCGTTTTGGGACCCATTTATCTCATGAACGGTACATGCGATGTGAAATCTGTTGACATACTGCTGATTGGAAATTTCCTAAGGAGAACCCTGAAAGAAACCCCATCAAAATCCGATATATAATAAAGATTCTACAGTCAAATATGTGAAAACATCAAATGTAACACTTTTTGGCCCCTTTTTAAAAAACGGGTGGGGCCCCAATTACCAAAACTATGCCAAGCCTTCCTTTTGTGCCAAGGAACATTGTGTTAAAATTTCATAAGGATTGATCGACTGGAACTTAAGTTATTGCCCAAAAACAAAAGTGTCTACAGACGACGACAACGACAACAACGACAACAACGACGACGACGACAGCACCATTATACCATTATACGACCGCAAAAATTTTTGCGGTCGTATAAAAATTTGACCTATACCATTGTATTTCAGTTTAGAATTATCTCCCTTTGGTAAAACTTTTTGAAAATGTTTGGCTAATATGTAATAACTTGATACTTATTGTTCATATTTATTTAAATTATTGGATTAAAGACATACAAATAACTAAATACCGAACTTGCTGTTTTAGACACCCCTTACAGCTTACAGCTGAGTTGAAAAACAGATAAAAATACGAGAATAACATAGAAGGCAACCCCCATATTGGTTTAAAAGTTGAAATCTTAGCATCATTCATTAAAATCCACCTCCTGAATAACCATAAAATACAATTCTAATTGCACTGCCGTGATTTCTGAATTTGAAACAACGGCAGTAGAATACCGAAGGAACAAAGGGGTGAAATTAAAAAAAATCGAAGTCCAAAGACAGGGCAAAAACGAGAACACAGAAAACAATGACGTTAGACACAAAAACAATGACGCCAGACAGACACAAAGCACAGAACCAGAAATGATTGATTAATTTGAATGATCAATCTCATTTTTACTTTTTAATTTTTCGAAAATTGTACCTTACGATTTTCTTACGATCAGGCAAAATCACTACAAACATTCGTCTAACAATCTTGAAAAATTTGCTGTGTGTTATAGATAGGCGCATTAAAGTCGAAAACTAAGACCTTTTTGAAAATAGTAATTCGACTATATGTAGTTTAGTCTCAAAATGTCAATTCAAATCAACTGACTCATCATAGTTGTAATCTAGTACATGTATAAAAACAATTAATACCGAAGTTGCTGTTAATTACGATTCTCCATATGCGCATTTCGACAACTTATGTCTCTTTAGTGCAGAAATCCTTATTCTGAAATATGTGTAAAACCTTTGAGAGAACAGATTAATCAATAGGAATTAAATAGAAAACCCAAAATCAACTAAGGACAGAGCTATGCAAGAGGGAGATAATCCTTTATATTTAAGAAAATTTTGTTAAATTCAGATATTGCAAATTTCTAGATAAAATTGGTTTTCAGACAAGCATCCGAAGTTTTTGCTACTGGGTTGGTGAATATCCACAGGGACTTACGGAGTCAACAAGCATATGGAACATCAATTGACAATTCCAGATAAGCTGAAGGACTAGTATGCTCAAAACATAAATAAAATTGTCTGTTTCTTGTATGTACTATAATTTTATACAACAGATCTACATAAGCACTGAGCTGTAAACAATGACAATTTATAATAATATTACATCATTTGTACGTAACACTTTTTCTGACATTTAATGGTTGCCATTCAAGCTCAACAAATCTTTTGAAGAATTATGTATAAATGTTAATGTTAGTTAGTCATGTAATATTCAAAAGTAAAAGAAAATAGTGGTTTTCAAAGTCGTCAGCATGTTTCTATTTTATATATGTATATGGTTAACAGATTGACGTTAAAGTAGTATTTAACAACAATNAATGATGTCATGGTGACGGCCATAGAATTTCTGAAGGGATGAAAGTAAGAAAGGCTGAACAAATCCCTGACTAAGCAGCTTTTGGGACAGTGTTTTTGCTCTAACTAAAAAGTCACTGTATAAATAAATGATGCATATGATTGAAATTTAGGTTATATTTTGATGATATAACAAAACAAAGCATGTAGATTTGTAGTATTGTGGCATGTCCATTTTCTTAATGAAACCAAAGGATACGATTGCACACTTGAGAATAGAATTCTCGTCAGAATATAAAAACAAGTCTTCGAGTAGACGAGCACAATTATTGCCCATTGTTAAGAGTTAATTGCATTTGAATTTTGGATTGCACACTTGAAGTTAATTGACGTCTGAATTTTGGAGTTAATTGATGTTTGAATTTTAGATTGCACACTTAAAGTTATTTAATGCTTGAATTTTAAGCGTAAATTTATTTGGTTGAATAAGTTACGGATTTAATTTACAATCTTAAATTGACATATGTGCAGTCCAGTCAGGGTAATCATGTTTTTGAATATATTTGAAGCGTTTCACTCTGAATTCGCATGTGGAGAAACGTTGATAGTCTGTGCTGTAAACACCACAAGCATTATACGAATTTATAATTATATAACTAATTCTTAGGTATTTCCAAAATTCACAAAAATCTTTAAACGAACACAAATCATTGGAAATAACCAACCTCTACGACTGACTTACAACAGATTCAGTAGAAGTTAAAGTATGTTTCAGGGTTATTTAACGATTTCAAATACTTCATATTGTCAAAATATCTTTCGTTCAAACTGCCCCTTTTCTTACGAAGCACTTTATTTCTATAAATTACTGATAAACTATTAATTTGCTGATTAAAAAAAACAAGCAAAAAAAAAACAAAAAGAAAACAATAAACCCCCCCCCCCAGAAAAAAAAGCAAGAAGAAAAAAAGAAAGAAAAAAAAAGAAAAAAAAACACAATAAGAAAAAAGAAAAAAAAAAACGAAAAACCGAAAGAAAAGAAAGAAGAAGAAGAAAAAAAAGAAAAAAAAGAAACACAAAGAAAAAAGAAAAAAATATATATTAGTTTATAAATCCACACTTAAAAAAAAAAAATTTAAAAGGAAAGGTATGCTACGATGTATAAATCTACACTTAAAAAAACATTTAAAAGGAAAGGTATGCTACGGTGAAAAACAGGTGTGCAGTATGCTTGATTTTCTAATNTTGCTGATTAAAAAAAAACAAACAAAAAAAAAAAACAAAAAGAAAACAATAAACCCCCCAGAAAAAAAGCAAGAAGAAAAAAAAGAAAGAAAAAAAAAGAAAAAAAAACAAATAAGAAAAAAGAAAAAACGAAAAACCGAAAGAAAAGAAAGAAGAAGAAGAAAAAAAAAAAGAAAAAAAAAAGAAACACAAAGAAAAAAGAAAAAAATATATATTAGTTTATAAATCCACACTTAAAAAAAAAATTTTTAAAAGGAAAGGTATGCTACGATGTATAAATCCACACTTAAAAAACATTTAAAAGGAAAGGTATGCTACGGTGAAAAACAGGTGTGCAGTATGCTTGATTTTCTAATGGATAATATATTGTCACAATTGGAAGTACTATTTATCAAAAGCAAGTTGGCATGCCAATGGGAACTAATTGTGCTCGTCTACTCAAAGCCTTGTTTTTATATTCTTACGAGACTTAATTTCTCAAAAGACTCGTAAACAATCATTGAATAAAAGATGCTAGACCCTTAAATCTCACTTAAATATTAATGATCTTCGTTCCATCGATCAGGCATCTTTTGCTAAATGGGTCCCATTAATATATCTGCCAGAACTAGTGATAAAGGAAACGACAGAAACCACTTGATCTACATCTTTTTTCGACTTATATCTCGAATGTGACGAAAGTTGACGCGAGAGCTAGGATAACTAATACAAACTTTCTCATTAGACATAGTTATATTCGTGACCACCCTATTAATCAAGTTTTCATAAAATTTATGTCTCATGCGGTCATTAAATAGGCTCTTTAATAATTATCAGTCCCTTATGGGAAAATTTGAAGTTTCGGTCCGAACTCTGATTCAAGATTCTTTTTTACTTAGTACTGAGCTGATAATTTATTTAAACCGTCTATGACCGACCTTTCAATAGCAATAGCTGTTGAGTTGCTACCGGACACTACCGCAATGAAAATGGAGGTTTTGCATGCCATAAAACTAGGTTAACCAACCATTTCTTTTGAAATACCTGTACCAAGTCAGAGCCATTCCGGTCGACAGTGTTTCCCCGGTTAACTCAACCTGATTTGTTTTTCGTGGACTTTGGCTCTTGACAACTTGGTTTGGTTATTTTGTTATAACCCCCATTTACTCTGAAACATACCTTAACCTACTTAAAAACCGTCAAAGTAAATAAATAAGTTCACATCAATTCATTTTAATGGAATTTTCCACTTGTTTTTATTTATTAGGGCAACAAACATTAATTAGTTAATAAATTTACTTTTTGTATAAGATACGGATTAATTTTCCTAAATATTTATTTTGTATCAGTTATATGTTTTCCTTACGAGCAACGATTAGATTAAATTATACGAATTATCAATGTGTTGTCACTTTTAATATATTTTCATCAATTAATCTTCAGGTAACACTCACAGCCGATTATCTGACTACCAATTTGCTACAAGAAGGTAGAACAAATTCGATCAAAGGGTTTCGAAAAAGTCCCTGCATGAAGCTTACCTTAAACTTCATTTAATATTTAGATAAAAGATAGTATAAGGTCAAAGTAAAGTGTAGGCGATATCAGTGTAAAATAAATAGTTCATAGGTAAATAATTTGGGGTAAAGAATTAGTTATAGTGCTCCGAAATAGAGAGGTTTAAAAGAAAGATAGAAAAAAAATTGTCAAAGGCATAAACAAGAATTAAAATGTCTTGAATAACAAAGTAAATAATCATGTAACAGGTCTTTAATGAATGATTACAAGTATGATTATACGATCTTTAACTTCATATGAGGTATGAGCAAAGCTCTTTACTGATGGACTCATGATGACTTCAAGATTAAGAACAAAAAAAAATGCTTGGTTTTACCATGTTTTGAAAAGACTTTGTCACATGTGCTTGTACTCCATATCCTTTCATTGTTTATTTAAGACTGTTTATCTTCATTTATAGAATAGTGATTTCAATGAAAAATTAGGATCAGGTGCATTATCGCGTAAATCTAGCTCATTGTCAATTTTAGCTATATTGCAAATAGTTAGACAAACAAGTGTGGATCGTATTGCAAGGCAATACCAAGTCTCCTACCGGTAGAACAAGGCTTTGTTACACTAGCAAAAATAGTAAAATATGTTTCTAAGTCCAAGGCTCATAAACTCCTTCAAACATCAGTAGACCATAACCAAACTTAAACTTGATCTGTAACTCATTAAGGTAGACTCACATACTAAATATTAGATCAATACCTGCAACGTTTTAGAAAAAAGGGAGGAAAACTGACATTTTACTAAACAATTTTAAGGTTCAAGGCCCATAACTCCGTCAAAAATTAGTGGACCAGAACTAAACTTGAACTTGCATCTGTAACTCATTTATGTAGACTCACATACTAAATATTAGATCAATACCTGCAACGGTTTAGAAAAAAGGGCGGAAAACATTTTACTAAAATTTTCTAGGTTCAAGGCTCATAACTCCGTAAAAAATTAGTAGACCAGAACTTTACTTGAACTTGATCTGTAACTAATTAATGTAGACTCACATACTAAATATTAGATCAATACCTGCAACGGTTTAGAAAAAAGTGCAGAACACTGACATTTTACTAAAGTTTTCTAGGTTCAAGGCTCATAACCCCGTGAAAAATTAGTGGCCCAGAACTTAACTTGAACTTCATCTGTAACTCATTAATGTTGACTCACATACTAAATATTAGATCAATACCTGCAACGTTTAAAAAAATTGCGGAAAACTGACATTTTACTAAAATTTTCCAAGTTCAAGGCCAATAACTCCGTCAAAAATTAGTGGACCAGAACTAAACTTGAACTTCATCTGTAACTCATTAATGTAGACTCACATACTAAATATTAGATCAATACCTGCAACGGTTTAGAAAAAGGTGCGGAAAACTTACATTTTACTAAAATTTTCTAAGTTCAAGGTGGACCGGAACCAAACTTTAACTTGATCTGTAACTCATTAAGGTAGATTCACATACAAAATATCAGATCAATACCTACAATGATTTAGAAAATAAAAGCGGAAAACTAATGCAAGACTGACGGACAGACGGACGTAGTGCAAACCTAAAGTCTCCTTCGGCTATCGCCGGTAGGGGACTAATAAAAACAAATAGGTAATCTTTATTTCAAAAGGATAACCTCATTAGACGGAAATAATCTTCGCGGGGGTCCTCAAATAGACCAAATATTTTGAAATTTCAAGATTTGATGAATACTGGAAATTTGTCAATGTTAAACAAACTTTGCAAATTTATCAGAATAATTCAAAAGCGAATGGCCTCTCCGGGTTAATATAATACATTTCAATACCATTATACTATGTATCAAACAATTAGATATTATGTTGTTTATATTTTCCAAACTGCACCTCTGTCTTACTCTTTGTATAATTATTATTGTTTATTATTGTATTTATCTCTGTACCATTGTTGAATGGTTTGTGAGAATAAAGATTGAATTGAATTGAATAACAACAATTAATGAAAAATAACACATTAAGTTTACAGACTGAAATATATTAATATATTATTCAACTATATTTCCATGTGCTTTTTCTAGTAAATTTGCAATTTATTAACATTAAATAAATAAGCATAGCATTTCTCCATAAACTGTTTGTTGGATTGGTAACTTTCCAAATATAGTAAGCTGTTCCAAATTTTTGGTCTAGAATATATAAATAGGCTTTTTTTTCATAAAATTTGTTTCTGGTTGGGGTAACGTTAAGTTTACAAACAAACTAATATATATTAATATTTTATTCATTTTCATGTACTTTTTCTGGTATATTTGCAATTAAGTACCATTGAGAAAAAAGGCATAGCATTTCTCCTTAAACTGTTAGATGGATTTGCAAGTTTTCAAATCTAATGGTGAGCTGTTCCAAATTTTCAAAAAATTGTTTCTTGTTTGGGTGAATTAGCATGCTGTTAGTTTTGGAACGTAAACTATAAGTATCGTTATTAAAGAAATGAAACCTAGAAAAAAGTACAATGTCTCCCCTCACTATTTTACGCTTCTTAAAAATAATTTACTTTAACTAATCAAAAGAAAGTTTTATGTACGTATTTCAGAAGCTTTGTTATCTTATCGATGTGAGTTGTGACATACAACATGGTAATTATAGTGAGAAGTCCCTGCAACAACACAGATAGTCAAACACCCTGTCATTAGCCATATGTGAAACGTCATTGCACTATAAGAGTAATAATTCCTATCTATATGCATGCATAACATATAAAATGAACATTTGCCTGAATTTTAATCAAGATTCCAATAATCATATATATAATACAATTAAATTAGAAGAAGGACCTTTGTCGAGTTGCTTTTTTGTTATCCTGATAATGATGCACGAAATGAGTATAGGTATATTTAATCGTTTAAAGATACACAATTAATCCATAATTAAATTGAAAGTATCAATACATATTTTTCTACACATTAACAATGAAGGAATATGGAGAAAATGCAAATTAGACAAAGCTGGCAAAACTAAGCAATCGATCAACGCTTTTATTGGTGTTCTTCATCTTGGGTCAACATGACACCTTCAACAATGAGCTTTACTCATACCTCATAGTAAGTTCAAGACGGCCCCTAGCATCGGTTTCAGCGGAATTGCTAGATGTCGGGCAACACTACATCCAAGTCTTTTTCAGCCATGGATCTATGGAATACGTCATTGAGTACAGGTAAACATGTGACGTGATTCAAAGTACAAATTCGTTACACTTTTAGAAAATTTCAATAAATGATTTCTCATTAATTATTATACTTATTAAAATTCTGAAAATTTCTTGCACTAAGTTTCAGTATATAGTATGTATATGGAGAATCTTAGAGTCCACGTTGCTATAGTTTTCACAATCTAGCGCGACAAAATTTCGTATCGGACCACACTAACGAATACAGTATATCTCTCATCCATGCTACTCATAGCGGAGACATAATTATATGAAGGCACCATATAATTAAGTGACTTAAATACAAGAATAGCTTTTTAATAACAATTCTTTTTCAATGTCAAACCATTTTTAAATAGTAATGAAGAAGGAGCCATTAGAGTGAAGCGGTGATTTTTTTTTATATTATTTGAAACAAGGTCTTAGTTCGTGACTTTTTAACAGTTTTGATAAATATTTTAAAATTCCCCATTTTTTTTTACCTGGATAAATTTTTTAAAAGCGAGTTCAGAATTTAATTTTAAATTACTATGCTTTTTTAAATTAATTTTTTAACTTAGCAACTCCCTCATATCAATATTTATGCTAATCGAAGTTTTATTTAAGAAAAAGATTATTATAAGCAGGGTTTTGGCGAATTAGAATATTGGCAGACCTTATATTTGCGAATTTTTCATTCGAAATGAAGACAACTATAAAGTCTTACCATGTTGGTCGTCTTATAGTTACATCTTTGATAGGAATGAATGTATTAAATTTCTGCGTAATTACCGCGATTATTGCCACTTTTCAGGTGGTTTTGATGTTAACTTCAAGCCATTAAAGCTCTTGTCAAAGTTTACAATGTTTGAGTTTTTACATCATTAAATTCATACATTTTTGAAATCTTAATATAAAAAAAAAATATAAGATTCTAGTGTAAAGTAAAATGGAAAAGACTCGAATGCGTTGACCCCCCAACCCCCCCCCCCCCCAAATGAAAATAAAAAGAAAATGAAAAAAATCAGGAAACGTTAAGGCAAAAGCTAGGCCAAGTATATATATGAGCTAGCATTTCATTAAAAGTTAACGGGGCACATATTGAGTTTTGTCAAGCAATACAACGGTTACTATTTCTAGTTATTTTATGATATTAGTCCCTTGGGAAGAATTTAAAGTATCGGTCCGAACCGTGATTCAAAATTCTTTTTTTACTTTTTACTTGGATCATTATCAACTGTTTATACCTTTCAATAGCAATTGCATTGGTGTTTAGTTGCTATCGGACACCATCACAATTGAAGGGGAGGTTTGCATAATAACCTGTTTAACCCACCATTCTTTTTAAATGCCTGTAGCAAGTCAGGATCATTGCAGTCTACAATTTTTCAGTGTCCACCTCCTTTTTGTCCTATGACAACTCTGTTCGGTTATCTTGTTATTATTTCCATTTACTGATTCGACCTTTATATAGAAATTGCTGTTGAGTTACTACCGGACACGCAATGGCGAGAAATTTGACCTGTTTGCCCCTACACTTCTTTGGAAATACATGTGCCAAGTCAGGACCATTCCAGTCTACAATTTTCCAGTGAATTTCCACCTGCTTTGCATTTTTGTCTTCTGGACTTTGTCTCTTGGCAATTTTGTTCGGTAAATTTATTATTACCCCATTTACAATACAAAAACCGATGATCGTAAATGTCGGGGAATATGTTATAGTTAAAGTATGTTTCGGAGTAATTAATTGAATTAAAGTGCTTCGTAAGAAAAGGGGTGGTTAAAATGCCTTCGCGCGCAATTGAATTAAAGTGCTTCGTAAGAAAAGGGGTGGTCAAGATGCATGGGCGCGCAGCGCGAAGTCATTTTAACCACCCCTTTTCTAACGAAGCACTTTAATTCAATTAATTACTCTGAAACATACTTTAACTAACTTAAAGACCTCGAATATAAAAAATATCGCCAAATATGAAAAAAAAGAAAGTATATATCTAAATGCTGACATCCCGCCATTGAAATAGAATCTTCTACTCATGTTTATTTAAATCAGTTTATTTAGGCTACATATATACAATTAGTAAATGAATTTATTTTTTGTTATTCATGCCAAAAAGTAACCTTTTATATTTATCTTGCGTCAGATATTTGTTTACTTTTATTAGATTAATACCAATTAGAATGTATTTTAAAAATTACCTGAGTTATCGATCGGTTGTCACTTTAAATATATTTTCTTACCCATGTCCGTTAACTTGCCACGGTAGTCGCGGCTTTATGAAAGTAGTTTGATCACCTTGATATTACAGAAATGTAGCGCAGGTTCGATCCTTGGACCGGGAAATTTTTCCCACATGAAACTTAAACTTTATCTAATATTTAGGTGAAACATAACAGAAAGTCAAAGTTAAGCATACGACAAATGAATGAATAGGCATAAAAATTATTGAGGTAAATAATTCGGGGTAAGTAAATAATTTGAGGTAAAGTAAGTGAGAACCTAACCGTTAATCAAAAGAACGAACAATCCATGGACAATGGCAACATCGGACACACTAAGAAACAAGGACACCACTTAAGTACGGGACAAAAAAGAAAAATGAAGACACACATACAGATGAACAACACGGACCCAATAAAAACCATGGGTGGGATCAGGTGTACCGGTAGAGTAAGCATCTCCTGCTTCTTAAATCCGGTAGTAAAGCCAAATCCGATAGAGGAAAAACAAACTTTTGTTGCAGAGGGAAAGATCTGTTGTCATCTGGGAAACAGATATCCCATAGCGATCCAAAAATTCGTGATGTCGACCGTAAAACTTCTGTAGTGATGACTTTAAGTTTTTGGTAACGTACCCTTGCTTAAGGTGGGACGTTACCAAATGACGTCCCGTCGAGAGTTATCGGTCCTTCATATATACGTATTTTAGACGTCCAGAACTTAAATTATTATTCCTTTACAAGGTATTGTAAATATGCAGATTCAAAGTGAGAACCTCGGAACTAATGACAAATAGAAATATTTTTTCAATATATAATTGATGTTTAGAAAATAATATTCGGGTCTAAAATAATTAGAATTTGCAGTAAACGGAGAATGCGTCTTTTGAACACAATGAAAAGGGTAAAGAGAAAAAGAAACAGGAAAAAAAAACATATTTCCCGCGGGAAGATTTGCATGATAAACATCATAGATACTTCGAGACGGAACAGTCATTTCAAAAATGAGCAAGGAGTTGGCCCAAAAAAAAAGAGCGGCAGATTTTTCTACCGCAAAAGCGCGGGTCTGCCCGTATTATTATTCTTCAAAAGGTACAAAGCGGTTATTAGAGGCATATTTTCGGAGTTAATTGTAAACTAAAAAACGTGAAAGGTGGTCAATGATATTCATTCGTTACATTTGAACTGTGTAATAATGGTTGAAAGAAATAGTATAAGACCGTACTCACAACATAAACTTGTTTACATTTAGTTTTGTGTATTGACATGTAAATTGTTTTCACTTTAAATCAAGTTTAATCGCCGGTACCATCTGTAAACTAAATGCAGGTATGCCACACATTTTTAAGAATGAGCAAATTTCCCGTAAAACATTTTGAAATAATGTCTAAAGAGGCTTTAATAATGATAAAAATGATAAAGATTTCTGAACAAACTACGATTAGGGGTCTTTGGGGTTATTTTGGGATATAGCCAAATGATGTTTTTTGGTCAGAAATTGTGAAAAGTAAATGTAATGTCTTTTTGTAATACTTAACATAAATACGATTTTGATTTTTAATTTCTGTCCATGATTTAAGTGAAAGTTGAAGTATTTCGGCAAAATTGATCTCATATTTTAATTTGCCGGTCTTTAGATTGTTTTTCCTTTGATAATTCATCAGAATTACAAATTGTTATGCTCCTATCGGCCCGCTCCTATGAGACATTTTCATAGATAGGAAAACGATCAAAATAGTCAGCAAACTAATCATGAAATCATATCATTTTTACATGTATATCTCTCTACACTTTACATCCTTTACTACTGAATACACATAATAAAAGGTGTGGGGACGGGTGCAAAAGGGGTTGTACCATAACGTAATTGAAAGACACTTACATTTGCATTATAAAAAATATGTGTTTTCATACAATACATATATACCATGAAATACGCTCGAAACTGGAAGGTTTGATAATGTTTTGATAGGAAACAAACAATTCCAAGTAACACAGATGGAAAATGCATAACGAATTTATTCCTACCGGGGAATCCATTGCTCTGGGATGGCTGTGCTCGACCAAATGTCCTGCTCCTTGATTTTAGTCCATTTGAAGGAAGGAGACAAGTAACCAGTGACATTCATTGTATTTTGAAACGCCGGGATCTGCCGCATGTAACTACGAGAAAGCGGGTTGCAAAAGAATGGTTTACTCAACCTCACAGTAAATTTTACCGTTTTGACTTTTATTTCATTTATTTACTCATTATTATTTTCGATAGAACAAATAAAATTTTCATTGTACTTGATAATACTTAAATCTTAATGGGGAAAAGATCATTTACATGTCAGAACTTTTTAATGTTCAGTATATGCAATTTTTAGTTAGATTCTTTGAGATATCAAAATTTTCAAACAATGTGTCCAGAATTAAGGGCTCTTCAGATTTTGAATACGGAAATTTTGCACATGAAACCCTCTCCTTCATCCGTTTTATGTTTACAATTCTAAAACTCAGCAAGTAATTATCAGCTATTCTTACATTGAGAGATCACAAAGATTATGTCGCTATTGTTTATCAAATACTTTAATGAAGTTGAAGATGACAGGCATTTTATTGTTAGCTGTCTATTATATAACAAACAGCGAATTTTACTACCAGTATTTCATATATAGATTTTGCACAAATTTTTAAAATCTTACAAGGGGGTCAATTTTTTGTTTGTTTTTTGTTTTGCTCTGCACAAATAAACATTTACCAACTCTTATTCTTGGTAATTTTATGTTTAAGTGTTTTGAAATAAGAAACAAATGGAGACCAAATGAATGATTTTCTTTGTAATATTTTGCTTATTGTTATATATGTCGTCTTTGAAGAATAGGTTACTGGTATGACACTAGCATAATGTGTCAGGCTCTGGTCCTGCCCTTCATTGCCATAACTGACCAGTAGTGGTCTATTTTTGTTTGTTGCATTGTATGTCTTATGAATCATACTGTATTTTATACTTATTGACTGGACATAAACGGAATTGTAAGTTTATTGTCCCCGTGGTACAACTATCGCCCGAGGCGTAGCCGAGGGCAATAGTTGTATCCGAGGGGACAATAAACTTATTATTCCGCGAATATCCAGTCAGTAAGTGTTTTATTATACCGAAAGAAACACCAGACAAAAGATATGTTAATGAGGGAAAATAGTTAAAAAGATATGTTAATGAGGGAAAATAGTTTATGCTAATGAGGGAAAATAGTCAAATCTTTGAAAATGGAAAAATAGTAGAAATATTGTATGATCATTTGTTATAGAAAAAGATAACTAAGGTATAATAATTTGTTTTATTACGTTATACATATATTTTATACGTTCTATTAAGTATTCAGAAATTTCGTCTATAATTTGGTATTTTTATATCCATGGGTGTCTATTGCCCGTTGAGGTCTATTGCCCGATGTAGTATATTGACCGAAGAGTTATATTGACCGCTGAGATCTATTGCCCGATGAAGTCTATTGACCGATGAGGTCTATTGACCGCTGAGGAAGTCTATTGACCAATGAGGTCTATTGCCTAGTGAAGTCTAGTGTCTTACATTTGAACGTTGTAATGGAATCTGCAACTTCTTATACTCTGTCCCAGTCATTAGGGATGATTTTAAGAAGGGGAGTGTCATGGGCGATTTTGTAAATAAATTATTTAATTTTGGTGCCAGGGAAAATCAATATTTTAATCCTAGTTGTATTTAATTTTAATTTGAAGAATAAAAGTTTTATT
>MJUU01021445.1:63006-83135 GCA_002080025.1 Modiolus philippinarum
ATAAAAAAAATTACAGAAACGAAAAACGCAGGTACAAAACGCAGATATAAAAACAAAACTCTCAAAACTAAGGCATTTACATTGTAAAATCCCATAAAATCCGGAAATGATATCAGATTTTGTTACCAGAACTTGTCTGACTACCAGTCAGTCAATCCAGCGTAAAAGACAAACTCTGTAAAGTCAATTACGGAAAGACGTGAATGTCTGTTGTAATTTTTGTCACTGATACGGCCTTTTTTCAGTGATGTTATGGCGAAGGCCGTAGAAAGCCTGAACTAATTCATGACTGGGGAGCTTTCAGGACAGTGCTTGGTTCTAATAACAAATCATTGAATAAACTACACACTTGACGATAAAGAATCAGCCGTGAAATGTACACTTGGAGAGATGGAGTAATAGTTATATTGCTTAGAAAGACACTACGGAAGTTAATACCCCCCCCCAAAGATATATGGACGAAACTGGATTGTTGTATAAGTAATTATTTTAAAAATTGAATAAAAAATTTATGAAGCGATTGGAAACTTTCAATATATAAATTAAATTATAGACAAAATTGCTTAAAACTAAAAGGAATATCACCCACATGCTTAGCTCTGTCCTTACCTGATTTTGACTTCTTGGTTATTTGTTCCCTATTTTTGGGTTACGGTGTCTCAGATTGATCTGCACTGAAGAGACATAAGTTGTCAAAATAGTCATAATCAGAAAGTAAATTTACAGTAACTTCCTCAGATTTGTTTACATCAATTACTCATATTTGACAACATGGAAACAAGCCACAAGATAGGAAGTAACAAAATGAGTAGCACCAATTTAAACGTCTGAAATTTAGGGTAAATTTTAATATATTTTTCCAACGCCCGCCTAACTGAACGACGTTGTTTTCGTCGTATCTATCTATACTTTTGACAATTTGTTGAATATAGTGAATCATCAAACATTTATAACTTTTATAGAAGAGTTAATAGTACATTTGTCTTTGTCCTTATTCATTGTAAAGAACTTAATTGATATCAAATAAATGTTGATTACATAAGACTTATCAATACAATATGTTTGTACAGATCAATTAGACGCCAGATACTCTTTAGTATAGACATAATATTAGATTGCTACCATATTCGGCAGGGAACTGCCTGTAACAAGACAATTTTCATCACTTCAAGAATGTTCTATACTGATAAAATTACATTACATTAGAAGATAGAAGAAAAAGGGTATAACAAGACCAGGCTAGTAAATTAACCAAAAAAAAAAAACTTTAGCAGCCCAACACGAAATATAAATCTAACTAAAGAGAAGTCGATTCTTCATCATAGTTTCGAAACTATTGTTTTCAATCACAGTATTGGAATTTTTTTCCAATCATGTCTTCTCACTTTCAAAATAATAAAGAAAAATTTAAAAGTTCGACAAATAAAATCAAGGTTGCAATAAGACGAATTGGTCAGCAAATAATTTTGGATGATGAAAAAATATATTTTAAGATTTCTTTCAAAATAAGTACAGCAAGATATCAAAGATAGCGTCGTCTGTATGTAAAAGAGGTATGACCCTTAAATATATTTCCTTCAGCATGCCATTTTTGCGAATGCATTAAATCCTAGGTCATCAGTTATATCATAGATGTATTTTGGTTATATACACTATCACAAAAAAAAAAAAAAAAAAAAAAAAAAAAAAAAAAAAAAAAAAAAAACAATTCAAATGTATTCTCATACTTTGAGATAAAATTTCAGCCAGTGAACTTGCGACTTGAATGTAATTTTGAAAGATTTGGACAATTTTTGTATGCTTTTGTTAAAAGTCGTTCAAAAGCACCACCAGAACCAAACTAAACTTACTGCCATTTGAAAGGACAAATGTTTATATACTGACAACACAAAAAATGGTTTCGGTTCTCGGTGTCTTTCCAAACACTTTAAAATGGCTAAAGTTGACACAAAAGGTTGTTAACAGCCATGTTCCACTGCTAATATATCAAAAAGCATAAAAGTTTAGTTTATATTCATTTTATTTTCAGAAAGTACACATACCAGAAACCACCTTACACGATTTTTACAACATTTGGTCGTATTTTGAAAACGGCACTACAAAGGAAAAAAAATCACGCCTTAATGGCCATACTTCTTTCGATTACGCCTATCACTGCGTTTCTCCGAAACAAGTCTAAAGTCTAGTGTGTAGAGGACACTATTTACTCGAAGGGAAATTTATTCATTGTTTTATTGTTTGAGTATCCGTTTTGATGGATTTAATCGAGGACCCAACGTCCAACACAAATGTAAAATATTGTCAGCTAAAAACATGGGATGAAATAAAACTAATCAATATACCAAAAATAAAAAAAAAATAAAAAATACTGAAAGTCTGCGCAGATATTATTTATAAGTGAGTACATCAATAAATAAAATATAATAGTAAACACTGAAGAATACTTTTACAAAGGTGTTTCGCACATGTTGAGATGGTTGAGGTCATTTCGGCGTAGAATTGTAAACTGAGTAGCTTATAGGAAAAATGAAAGGATATGGAGTGAATGTACATGTGACAAAAACGCACACGATACAAGTTACATTTGAGACTATCTGTTTCAGCATGGTTGATTCTTGTTGGTAAACGTGCTCTGAATATATTGTCTTTTTTGAGATATAATGCACAAGAAATAAGGTATAAAAATATAAATGTCGAAATTTAGTATCTCCTTGCAAACTTAGTGGTAAAATACTGTGAAATTTAAGATAATAAGGTTTATCTAAACATACAAGATATACAAGATAAACCAATTTAATAAAAGTGAATTTAGTTCCCGGATTGTCAACAGGTCCAAGCCCAATTCCGGACAATTTCTTAGTTTCTAAGTACGTTATATGACGTCATTTAACTTAAACTCCTAGACGCCATCGTCCCGAATTCGAAACAAAAAAGAAAAGAAAATCAACAAATATCAGCTTTTATTGAAGCCATCTACAAGAATGATGCCCCCAAAAAGAAAAAGGAAACCCCACANCGTAGTGGTAAAATACTGTGAAATTTAAGATAAAATCAAAATCCACTTTATAAAGGGAAAAGTGAAGCTGCTTTATTTGTATAATATAACCATGTTTTACGTTTTGTTCTGAAATAAGCTGTCTTTGTAATTTTCGTCATTGTTTAGAAGTTTGATATCCGAATTGAATTTTACTCCCGACATCATTCTTATATACCAATCGCGATGGAGTTTTAATTCGCATAACAAAGGTCCATGAAACGCCGAGGAGTTTTGATTTTGCATTACAAAAGGTCCAAGAATTTCAAATACAATTTATTCTAAAACCTCCGAAGCAAACATGCCCCCGCTTTTATCAGAACTTTATCTAGTGAAAATGCGTGGACCTTTGTTACGCGGAGGCATTTGTGCCTAAGTCTATGTTTGGTCTTATTTTCTTAACTCATTTACGTGACCATTTCCACATCCCACCCCCATTTATAGATAAAACACCCAAAAGCTTATCGATTATTTACGATACGTTATTTTCATTAGAATTGCTAAGAATTTCTATTGATACTAAATGCCTTTGTTTTCTTCCACGCACATGAAATTTTATATACAATCTTGTGTTAGAAATATTATATTGTACAAATTGTCATAGCATGATAACTAATGAATGGATTACAAAAATATTGACGTGGTCGTTTAAAAATGAATATTAAATGTAACATTTCCAATTTTAGGAATTGAATTTCTAAAATTAAATCTTAATGCATCATCAGTTGCGTCATAACATTGTTGTAATCAGTTTATATTGTAGTAGAAGACATTGTCTGACATCGTTATCCCTAATGTGTCGATTTGTATTCCAATTCTTGGAAATATAATAAGCAATGAAGGGATATGAAGTGAATGCACATGAGATAAATTCTCTACAAAGTCATGGTAAATAAAGCAATGGAACAACGATTTTATTTTATTCTCTTCAAATCTCAATGAATGAAATAAAGGGGACAACAGGAAACATCCACAATTGCTGAAAATTATAATTACATGTCACGATCTGCAAGGGAACTACACAGGAAAAACACAAATTAGACAAAAGACAAACATAAACAACGATAGGAACTCGGGACAGTCAGGCTTGGTACCGGCACTAGCAATGAAGCCTTCCATAATGAAATTTGCTCATACCTCATGCTCATGCCACATGTTAAAGACGGTCCCTAACACCGATTTGAGCGGAATGCATTGCTCGATATCGAATAACGCTATAACCATGCCTTTTTACCCATTTATGAAATTAACTGTCAATTAAAGCGTTCTTTCAATCGCTGTCATCCACTACCCGACAAAAAGACAATCACAACACTTTAACAACTGCAGGTTACTGTAGTTAAACAAGAAACAAAACAATGAGAAAGACACAAAAACAAAAAGCCAACAAAGAATGTCTGCTGTAAACTTTTGGATCATTTGACGTACTGTCTAAATCAAACATCTCATGACATATGTAAGTCTTGGGTGACAAATTTTTAACATTTCAGTTTCTCCGAGAAAAATGTCAATAGGAACCAAACTTTGTCGCCATGATTCTTTTATTATACCCCCTGCAAAGGAAGTTTTGGGCTTTATTGGATTCGCACCCTGTCCATCCTTCTGTTCGTCTTTCTGTTTGTCTGCCCGTCTGCCTGTCCGTTAATATATCTTGTCAGCGTATGTCCTCCTAAACGGCTGTTTAGATTTTGATGAAACATTAACTGTTGTAGTATACCACCTGACGATGTGCATGAAGTGGATAGTTGCTGCCGAAAATTTTGAAGGGGAGAAATTAGGGTCTTTGAATATAGTACTAAAAATGTGATGAACCTTGCTTAATTAACAACTGCTTGGATTTTGATGAAATTCTGCATATTTGTAGTATACAACATGATGTTATATGATTGTTACCTTAAACTTTAAAGGGGAGATAATTCGTTTAGAATATTTTCTTGAGGAAGTGAGAGGTACCTTGTTAGCGTATTTCCTCCTCAACAGCTGCCTGGATTTAGATGAAATGTTACACAGTTGAAGTATACCCTTTGAAGATGAGAGTGAAGTTTTTTTAGGTTCTGCTCGAAATTTTGAATGGGAGATAATCTAACCTTGTATATTTTCAGAAGAAAGGAGTAGGCATATCATTGCGTCCATACTTGTATTTTGTTCACCATAACACTTTGTCCACATACACACTTAAATTTGCATTTACCATTTTGATTCGTTGGTTAACGGGGCGAGGGAATATCTGGATGCCATTCGTCAATAGCTCTAGTTTCCATATTTGCCTTGAGATCATGCCGAGACATAAACGGGGCTAATACATGCCAAAGATTGATAAGTAGGCTAATATAGTTCCTATAAAAACACTTAATATGGTTTGGTAAATTCTTGTCAATGACATATGAAATATACAAAAATAACTTTATTTTTTGTATAATTAAAAAAGGCAATATTTATTGTGTGCAAGTTCTCTTGGAAGTACTCTTTTACAAATAGATATAAATGACAAAGGGCCATTGATGTCTATAAATTGTTTATTACATTGTAGTTCGGTTTATTACTTCAATAGTTGATGCAACGAGCTTCAGTCGATATTACAAAGTTGAACTTTCTTATTTTGTGAGATATTTTAAACTACCACAGAAAACATTTTTTTTTGTTATAATCCAGTTAACGGTTTAACTAATTGAATGGGTTTACACGTGGTTTTCGTAAACAAGACTAGGTATTCCCTGTTAAGCTCACCTTAGACTGTAGTCAGAAGAAATGTGTGTCACCATCCTGCGTTCATCATCTGCTGCTAAAGTAAGGCAATGTTAACGCAGAATAGGTATTTTACCATTCAAAAAATTAAATCATTTACTCGAGTATAGCAAACAAAATTACGGTGGATTTTTTAAAATTAATATCTTTATCGTAAATTGTACAAAATTAGAAAGTTGAACATTAAAATATCGATTGAAGCTCATTGTATCCACTTTAACTTCATTCTATCGTAGTAATAAAGCTTTAAAGTATGGTAGAAAATACAATGTAATAAACAATGTCTAGACATTAATGGTGCTCTATATCTGTTTGTAAAAGATAATTCTAAAGAACATGTACACAATCCTTTAGACGTTTTATTACATATGTGAATATCACTCTAGGTCTTTATTGGAGTTCCTGTATTGCTGTTGTATTTTATTTTTTCTAATTTTCGGATGTTTCATTCTTTATCATTTTGTTCTTCTGAATTATGCCATCTTTCTGAACTTTGCTTCTTTTCTGTGTTTTCTAGCATATCATACTGTTATTTTTAGTTTTGTTTTTATTTAATGTTTGTGATACAGATTTGCCGTTGTGATACATGTGTCAAAAGAGATACATTTGTAAATATATGTTTTTCAAACTTTCACCTTGGTTTTGTTGGAGGGTAAGAAAAGTATCCAAGGATTTTAAATTGGTTTTGTCTTAGCGTTGTAAAATAACCTTTAGTAATCAACCACCCATCATAGCTTGAAGGGAGTTCGAGTGTCAGAAATTTTGTAATTAGAATTAAAATGCTGGCTTTGCTAATAGAACAACATGAGCAAAAAATTTGAAAATCCATATAAGAATTTTTGAGATATACGACGGCAAATTTTTTTTTTTGGAAACAATTTTCTTTAGAGTGTTCCTTCAATTTTCATTCGCTGTTTATATGCCACAAAAAATTGATAAAGTTGATAAAGTTGATAAAATTTTATATATTGTATATTTTATGCACTTTAAAGTGACCTTTGACCAAGGAAATATGATTCATGTGCAAAAAAGTTTTGCCCTGTTTAAATGGAAAAAAAAACGAGTATATCTAATGCTTAACTTACTTATTAAAGGAATGAACATTTCGCTGTCTTACGACCTGTCAATAGCAATTGCTGTTCAATTGCTATCGGAACTATTACAATTGGACGTAAGGTATTTGAAAATTAATTTATTGTCGTCTGAATTTTTTACATTTTACTATAAAAAGTTCTCAAGTCTGAATATTAAAGGCATCAAGAATAAACATATAATAATCAAGATACTTTGCTCTCCCGGCTATGCCAGAATGAGCTTTTGCCATCACTTTGAGTCAATCGTCGTACTTTTTTTTTAAAAATCTGCGTTGAAATTGCTGGAGTGATTGGTTTGAAACTTTTCAGTAATTTTTATGACATGTCCTCTAAAAAATCCTATTTTGATCTGATGGAACAACGGCAGTAGAATACCGAAGGAACAAAGCAGTGAAATTTACAAAAATCGAAGTCCAAAGGCATGGCCAAAACAAGAACACAGAAAACAATGACGCCAGACACAAAACAACGACGCTAGACAGACACAAAGCACAGAAACAGAAATCACAACATTCAAAACAAAGCACTCAGAGTGTGAACTCCAGTGAAACTGAGAGTGACATCAGATGCCCCGGAAGGGTAAGCATGTCCTGCTCTGTTAACAGTACCCGTCACACTGTGAGTGGGTCAATCCAGGAAAATATGGCTGCCGTTGCTAAAAAAACATAGTGGGTAAATTGCACTTTTTGTCCAATAACTGGAAAACTTACATACATATAAAAATCTGACATAAAAAAATGTTTAAAATGACAAAAACTATTTGCCCTGAAATTTTAAATAAAATCAAAAACCCCTCTCAGAGTTAAAACCCTTTCCGTAACATGTTTCAAAAGTCTTTTTTATTTTAAAAACTGTAACAGAAAGAGGTCAAGTGTAAAATGCAAAAATGTCCAGCATATCAAGATCTACTAACCGTCAATATTTGAAGGAAATTAAAAAAAAAACTTGTGGAGGAGTTATTTCCCTTTTTACAAAATTTCTAAAATTTTCATATTTGTTGTTTTTTTTCAAAAACTTTAAAAGATAAAGGTAAAGTGTAAAATGATAAAATGTCTGACATGTAAGGATCTACCTTCCTTGCATTTTGGAAACCAATGTACGAGTAATTGCCTTGATCACCAAAATTTTTCAATTTTCATGTTTTTCGTCCTCTATTTCCAAAAAGATAAAAGAAGTCAAATGTAAATTGATTAAACGGTTGCCATCTACCTACACTGCAATTTTGAAGGAAATCTGGAGACCAACGAAGGTGTTATTGTCTCTTGTTCACTGAAATGTTTCAATTTTTATGTTTTTCGTTTTTTATTTCCATAACGATAAAAGATAAAGGTCAACTGTAGAATGATAAAATGTTTGCAGTGTCAAGATCTACACATGCTGAAATTTTAAAGGAAGTTTGTTAATCAATTAGGAGTTATTGCCCTTTTTTCACCGAATTTTTAAAAAATTCAATTTTTCATCTGTTCTTTCGAAAACTGTAAAAGATAAAGGTCAAGTTTAAATTGATGGAATTGTTGCTATGTCAAAATATACCTAAACTGCAATTTTTAAGGAAGTTTGTGATCCCATGTAGGAATTAATGCCCTTTGATCACCAAAATTTTAAAATTTTTATGTTTTCTTCTTTTTATTGCCCCTTTACTGCCACATATTACAAATTTTAACATTTAAGAATTTTCCCTTCTGAAACTGTTATGCCAAGAAAAACCAGAATTGGTCAATATAGTATTACGATGCCCTACCTCCCGAATAGGGGTAAATGTTCATGAGTACATGAGCCCTTGGTTTCATTGTTTATATGTACTTTTGATATGTAAGAATGGTTAAATGCACAAGAAAGTCTGCTTATATGCTATAAGTGTTGATTGAGGAATGCCGGTTGTTTAAAATAGGGGGAGGGTACACTTGGCACCTATGTTTATGAGGTTCTCGCCAAATTTCATGGTCCAAGAGCAAACACTTGAACTATTGATGTTTCTTATGGTGGCTTTGAGTTGTTGTTACTCCCCTTTGGGTCGTTGTCTCTTTGACACATTCCCCGTTTCCCTTCTTTTTCCTATTCATATAATCTTGATGTATGTTTTCTGAGTTCCGGTTAGCATTTGTTGAATATTATTTGTGATTTTAACCCTTTCCTGCTCTGAAAGCAGAATATTTACGTTTGCCACCCAAATGGGTGCTACCTACATGTTTTGTGGATTTGTTAGTTTAAAGCTTATGTAACGTCTGAGAACGCTAGTCTGAAACCATGCCCATATCCTGCATTCAATGAAACACTTTGCATTTGCTCAGATGTTATTTCATGGCTACAAACGATGCCAACCGATGACAGCTGCCTTGGATACCGACTCTCCGTTGTTTTATTGTGTAAATAAAATATGAAACTAAACATTTTTTTTAGCATACTGTAAACCGGGAAATTTTCGCTGCAGTTTTATTTTCGCGATTTTCGCGTTTGGGATGGAAGCGGGAAAATAAAACGGCGCGAATATTTAAGTCGATGGTCAACAATTTGGCAGTGCAAATTCTAAACTGCGCGAACTAAAATTCTGTCAATTTACCGCGAAAATGTTCCGGTTTACAGTATTTAATTCTAGTAACAACTGGGAACTTGACTCGAGCGTCCACGTCCCCTTTTTCCCTGTATATCAGGTTTTGATTGGCGGTATTAACTAGACGCTTATCCCGACCTGTTATACCCCTTTATCTTGATGTAACCCTGTGGTCTTTGGTGCCGACTCTACTCCAAAGAGACAGCGATGCAATAGATCTGAATTGGTCTCCTTTAAGAATTGTGGCTGACAGCCACACTAAACACAAGATGGTGCCAGCTGGATCTATAGTTTAACATTGGACCTTATTAGGAATGCAAACAAAGATTTTAAGGGAACCTCTGGTTTAAACGAAACATGGCGTGAATGTTACATATGAGGTGTTGACCAAGTGTTGTTACTGAAGTGTCAATTCATCATTCATTATGGCGGCCTACAGGAACTTAGTAAAACATTGGACCCGATGGAAAAGACATTCAAAAGTTTTTTGCTGGTCCTTAGATGGCCCCTTTCATAAAAGGTATCCTGCAGGTCCGTACCTTATCTAAGAAGAAAATCAAAGATCTAAGAATTTACCGGTCATATAGAACCAAACTTAGTCACAATAGTCTTTTTATTGTCCCTTCAAAAAAGGTATGAGTACAGCTCATTGTTGAAGACCTCATGGTGACTTAAAAATGAAGAACAACAATAAAAGCGTTGTTCCATTGCTTAGTTGTACAATGTTTTTCTAGAGACTTTGTCTCATTTGCATTTACTCAATATCCCTTCAACAATATCTTGTTAATCCGGCAGGTCCATACCTTGTTCAAGATGGGCGCCTGCAGGAAACATAGTTTTAACATTGGATCCTACGGAAAAGACATTCAAAGATCTTTTTCTAACAGTCTATTATAAACAATCTTAGTCACAATGGTCCTTAGATGATACGTTCCATAAAAAGTATCCAGCAGGTCCGTACCTCATCCATGATGGCTGCCAGTGAAGAACAGTTTTTATATTGAACCATATGGAAAAGACATTCAAAGTTCTTCTCAGAAATTACCAGTACAATTATAACCAATTATAGTCAGAATGGCTATTAGATGGTCCCTTCAAAAACAAATATCCACGATGTCCTTAGCTTGTCCACGATAGCCGCCAGTAGGGAACAAAGTTTTAACATTTGACCCTGCGGAAAAGACATTCAAAAATCATCTTCTCGGAAACTACCACTCCAATTTTAACCAAACAATGGTCCTTTCAAAACAAAGGTATCTGGCAGGTCTTTACCTCATCCAAGATGGGGAACAGCGTGGAAAATAGTTTAAATTGAATTCAGTTAAAGAATTAGGTCTGTTCTAGTGCTGCTGATGAGGAATAAATTTCCGAAATGGCCATACAGCTCATTAAAATTACAGTTGGAGTTAACATATGTGTTATGGTCTCATGTGCATTTACTCCATATCCTTTCGTTAAATATCTGAAACCACTAGTCAACTTAGAACCAAACTTGATCATAAAAGTCCATGGATGGCTCCTTCAAAATTTGCATCTTGCATGTCTGCATCCAATCAAGGGTGGCCTGAGGGAACATAGTTTAATCTCGGTACCTGTTCCATTCATCTATCTGTCAGCCACGTGAGCGATACAGGCTCTTGAGAGCCTCTTTTTTTTCGTCATCATGATAAAAAATGTGATCAGAATAAAAACAAATGCAACATAAATGACATTAGCGATTTGAAAATCAACCCAAACCATATCCGACTCGTTAATTTTAATTTGCGCAAACAAATGCATCGTAAAACCTTGCCTTTTAATTTAAGGTGTCTGTAAGATGTTATTCTGTCATTGTTGTTCATTTTTTCCCATCATTTGGGAAGTTAACAAAAAAAGTTAAGAAGTTTAAAGAAATTTGAAATATATTTTTTGAAAGTATTTGAAATATATTTTATCCCTTCATTGTTTATTTTCCCTTTTACCACAATTTAATTGAAACATGAATAAAATGCCAGAGCCAAGATTCTGATGTTTGCGTTCAAATAAACTAATGCAAGAGAGATAGTCTCTAATTTCAAATCTTCCATACAATATGATATAATTTACAATGATAAGAGTCTCATTTTCAGTGTGTGCTTATATTTTGAGGAAAAATAAAGAAACTTCCCAACAATCAATTTCTTTATTGCACCAAAGGCAATAGTACATACTATGTTAATAACTAGGCTAACTGATTTTTTAGTTTCTACTCGATACGACACTAAGGGTGGCGAGTTGGCTCTATAAAAAGCTTTTGTTAATATATTTTCGTTTCATGGGAATCCACATTTTTAGCTATTTTCTATTCACTTATTGGCTCGATGACATTGTTAAGACATAATGTATTTGGTCCGTTTTTGTTATTTTAAGATTCCCCAATCGAAATTGGTAGACCTTCTTTTTTACTTTTGTTATTATTAAATTTCCAAAACGAACTTGGGACACTTACTGGTTTTGCATTTCTTACCTTTTTTCGAATCTGCGTTAAATTATCCGAAACAGAAAGGATGCTTTCCCCAATACTTGAATGAGTAATCATTATAACTTTATCTAAGTTGATATTTTAAGGGGACATTGTGTGGGTTCAAAAAGGTATAAGGTTTACTATAGTGCCCTAAGGAGATATTGACATTTTCAATGTTGTTCTCTGTCTCGCGAAGACTGTTACCACTTGGAAGTTATTGAGACATAATTACAATTTCTAAAATAACGTATCATAAATAAATAATTAGAGAATATACAGTGAATGCACAGGAGACAAAGTCTCCAGTAATACATGGTGAAACCGAGCAATGGAACAATGCTTTTATTGTTGTTTTTCATCCGGCAGTCACCAAAAGGACTTCAGCAATGTGTCATGTCATGCATTTAATGTCTTGAATTCAGTAATTTTTAAAAACCGATTTACAAGGGAATCAAAAGTAATATATATTTTTTTTATTATCGGGTCAAATAACTAAATACCGAAGTTACTGTGAATTTTGATTCTGCATATTAAGGTGTTTTTTGAGACTTTAGTGTTTCGCTCTGTGAACACGGTTATAAATCTTTCTTTTAGTCCTCAAAACAATCTCCGAAGATGACACTAGAGAATACAAGCCTTATAGCTTTTAGACATTGTTTGATGCTAGCCAAATATGTCTTTATGTAAATATAAAAATATTCAACAGGGTTCTTTAGGGTACATTTTGGTCTCAAAAAAGCTGGGCCTTGCATTGTAACTCTGTCAAAGTTACATTTTGAATGAATCTATCTCAAAAATTTTAACTAGCTTATAGGAAGGTTGCTTTTCACAAATCATAGAGTTTTCGCATTTAAATGTTCCAGAATAACTATCCATACTAAACAAAAAGGAAATTTTGAGAAATCGTATCTTCTAGTTTGATTAAAGTTCTGTTATTAATTAGACAATCAGAGACACTTCTGTCCAACTATTTTATTTGACAATGGGGTGTTAATCTTTTTTTTTTATTGGTAATTGGAACATTTTTTGCTATTTTTCTCCGCCAACGTCCGTAAAAAAAGAGAACGAGAGGCCAAATTTTGTTCCGAAAGAGGGTCTCATAATGTCAAGAACTCTGATAGGAGACTTATTTTTCACTCTGCAAATACACACACAATCTTATTATTTTTTCTTTTTATTTCTCAAAGGTGCTTGAATGAGATAATAAATAGATTAGGTTACATATTACTGTCATACAAGTACACGCGCATGTATGCAAACCGGTGCTAGGGCCAATCTGAACTTACTAGAAGTATAAGCACAGCTCATTAAAGAAGAATTAATGCTGATTTTAAGATGGAGAAAAATAACAAAATCGTTGTTCCTTTGCTTGGTTTCACCGCTAATTTGTAGAAACTTGTCTCATATGCATGTACTCTAGATCCGCTTATTGGTAATAAATCCTATAACTGATCTACATATAAAGACATCCTTTCCTTACAGAGGAAAATAATGATAAAAAACACCGATCCAATCGAAATCCCAGTTTCTGCACATGGATACCTCGGCATCATATGTCTCTTTAGTACAATCAAATGAAAAAATATTTGCAGAAAATACTGGGCTAGCACAAATTTTCGTCGTGGACATTGATGAATTGTTTTGTAGTGTAGAAAATGCGATGTTAGTGGCGTACTTTCAAATGGTAAGAACATTCAACACACTGGGTGACTGGTCGAATCAATTTACTTTGATTGAAGAAAAGAAAATTATCCAGTCAAAAGTGTACGCCATACAGTAGTGGTCAAAGGAATTTAGGTTATCATGTGGTGTGTCTTCAGTCTGTCTTATTTGTGTCGTGCTAAATATCATATATCGTCAATCTGAATTATTTTAAATCAGTCGTGTGAAGTTTATCGGTTCTTAATTGCTAATCAAATGATGTATCAGAATTGTTTACGGAAATGGATGGGTGACCTAATAAGATATATTCCTTTGCTTGGTTTTACCATGTATTAAGGTTACAATAAACCATTAATTTTCCCATAGGCGACAATAGTAACGAATCCTGGTCTACAGAATTCACCAAATAAGTTTTCATCCCAGACATTTTTAATTACTGAACTTCATTACCCGACAAAACTTTCGGCAAGAAAAAAAACAGGGGCTTCCCATTGCTTTTCTCATCGTAATTTTTGGTTTTTAGTGACCACCGTCAATTTCGCACAAAATCACCGCTAAAAATAGCCATTGAAATATACATTCCCATATATGGCAGATCAAGAATAAAAAGAATATATTATTTTGCAAACATTACCATGTTATAGTAGTTTCAGATAAACCACGCAATTCATATTTATAAACAACCAATCACAGCGAGTCATGTTTTGAAATCTCCATTGCATCTTCTCTTCATAAAATGGATGCGCCCATATCATCTAATGGTTTATTGTAACCTTAAGGCGACTTTGTCTCACGTGCATTTATTTAACATCCTTCATTGTTTATTTTAGACTATGGTTTGTCTTTTCTGCAGTGTGGAGTCCTTAAAAAAATCCCCGGTTCGATAGATGTATGCTCTCATTATACTTATCCGCACACCTCGAATGCAAATTCAGGGATTATGTCGTGACATCTGTCTATCTTTCCGTTCATTCGTCCCTCTGTCTGTCTATCTTTCCGTCCGTTCGTCCCTCTGTCTGTCAAGTTTTATTGACATTTCTACTCCTCCTAAATCTCAAAATTATTAATTTGTTCTAGAATTGCTGTATATTTGCTGCAAATGCGCAATAAGCACTCGGATTAACCAGAAGATGCGCGATCGGATTTTTATTCTTCATCTTGGTGCAATGCCTAAAAATGGCGATTTTGACAAAGGTCCTAAGATGTCAATTTTGACACACGTGTCATTTGTCTCAAACTCGTACATTTTCGGATTTAGAAATTAAAGATTTTGTCTGCAGTCAAGCATACTATAAGACGGTCCATATAAGAAATGACATAAATCACATATGGACAAACAAAATGGAAAATCTTAAATCATATTGATCTTAATTACAATCTCTAAAACATTTTATTTTTCCACATACATACCACGCTTCCTGATGATCATCTAAAATCTGGAATCAAAGGTTTCATGCAAAAGAACTTTGAAGATAAAAACCATTGTTTTATTAGGTAAAAATTAAAATCTGCATTTTTTTCTGAAACCAATTTAAAAAGATAAGTATATACGATGAAAACAGATATGCAGTATGCTTGGGACGAATGTGTTCCTCTACTTGCAGATCTTATATCGGTACTTCTATGAGACTGATTTTTTTCAGCAATTCATATCAGCTCTTACAATGAAAAGGTGCTAGAACCTTAAATTCACTAATAGATATATTGATGATGTTCTTCCAATTAATAATGCATCCTTCGCTAAATCGAACACATCAATATGTCTTCCAGAATTAGGGATAAAGGTAAAAACAGAATCAGCAAGATTTAATATCGAATTTGACGAAAATGTTGATCTTAATACTAAACTTTTTTATTAAACAAAAATCTGTACACTGATGTACTTGCAATTCTAAAATGCGATTCGAATTTTTGATAATGACCTGAATTCTACATAGCAACACTACTTTCAAATGTGTTTTTTCTATAACAACAAACATATTCATAATTAGGATTTTAAAAAGTGGTTCCAATATTGGTAAATTTATTGAAAGTTTCATTTATTCGATTTCAAAGTATTTGTTTCCAAATTTGGTAATTTTCATGAAATTTTCATTGGCACAAATTCTTATCTTTTGAAATTCTACTAAACAACAATACATTAAGAATTAAGGCAGATATTTTCACTTATTTGATTTAAAAAAATATTTGAATCCTAAAAATCCGTAAGACTACATATTTTGAGGAATTTTGGAAAACCTTGAAATTGGAGGGTTGGGATATTACCTGCAAAAAGAGGTGATAACTGCCGTTTCCGACAGCTGCATCTAGTTCATTTGTGTTTTACTTGTTCTTTGGAGAATTTCTCTTATGGATACAAAATCACATTTTCAAACATTTCCCTTTTTTCAAGTAATTTCCAAATATTAACCTGACCGCCTGTTTATAGTGCCTATATCTCATTAACAATGAAGGGATATGGAGTAAATGCAAATGAGACAAAATCTCTACAAATACATGGTAAAACACAGCAATGGAACAACGCTTTAATTGTTGTTCTTCATTTTGAAGTCACCATATCCTATATCTCATGACTTTATTTTGCCAAGTTTTCTTGCAGTTGACGCAATGAATGTCTTGTGCTTGTTAATATGTTGTAATTGTCTTTTATTAGTCTTTTTGTCCGGACCGATGACAGCGATTGTAAGAACAATTGTCAGTTTATTTTAGTTTTCTTGACAATCCCACATCCATAAGTGAATAAAAAAAAATGATGTATCGTTTTCTATTATCTAGCAATCCATCCCCCTCAAATCGGCGTTAAGGGCCATCTTTTTCATTATATTCCAAACAATATCCCGCTTAATATTATCATCATAAAATTTTTCCCATTTGTGTATTGCTTTTGGCACCGAAACTGGATTAATAACCTTCTGGATATCTCTAGGTTTTATTTTAGAATATGTTTAAGCCTTTTTCGATTTGGTGTAAATAAATAATCTATCTATATAAGCAATATAGTTATTTTTATTTGTTTCGTCGTCCGCTTCGCGTATATTTTTCAATATGTCAATATGATATCTAGGAATAGCAGCTTTTAATCTAGAATATTCAGAAATGCAGTTCCGTTTATCAATTAACTGATTATAAATAAGATTACAATCTTGAAGAGTATTTTGATTTGAGTCGTAAATATTAACAATAGTTTTAATATTACTTAGTAAAAATGATTTATAAAATAAAGATATCCCCCCAAATCTAATATTACTGTTGTTCGGTTTAAATTTGGATCTAAACTCAGAAAAGGCGTACAAGGCGTCTTGATAATATTTTTGCATGTCACGCAGGTTAATACATTTCAAATCAGAACACAAAGAAAATACTCTTGCCCAGTTAATGTGTCTAACTGTTTTAACCACACTTTACCCAAGTATTCCAGGCTTCCTAATCGGAATGTATAATCTTATAGACAAGTTTTATTTTTCTACTTTTTACGAACGAAAAAATATTAATCATATTCATACCACCCTCCGTTTGATCTAAACAACATGCATTCCTCTCTAACTGGCTTATTTTGTCATCCCAAATATATGCCCAAACTAATTTGTTGATTTCATTTAAAATTATATCTGGAATACCCCTCTACATCTTGAACATACTTAAGATATAAGCAAAGCTCATTGTTGAAGGCCTCATGGTGACTTCAGGATGAAGAATAACGATATAAGCTTTTGTTCTCTTGCTTGGTGTACAATGCATTTGTACAGACTTTGTCTCGTGTGCATTTACTCCATATTCTTCCATTATTTATCTACCAGTATAAATAAAACATTAATCATTAAAGACCTTTTCATATATTCTCAAGCAAAAATAACTACCCATTCCAGCCACTTATTCTCTCATTCTTCAATATAGGATCTGACCTGTCCCTCTTCCTTGTAGCCGATATGTTGGAACTTAAATTAGTGCTTGGACAGCGATTTCCACTTCCTTTGTTATTGCCCTATTGTGTTTCCTTTTTTATATCTCTTTGTGAACGATATTGAACTTTCTTTCATTTAAATAAATTCACAATTGCATTGGATTTATATGATTATAACAAATAATTCACGTTTTGAAGGTCACAGGTCATACTTGTATTGAGAGCAATTTTGATCCCCCACTTTTCCCTACTCATCCAACAAAATTTACTTTACCATTTTTACAGAGGCAAAATGGCGACAAAAGTAATAAAATTATCGCCTGAAAAATACTTAGCCAACGCAATAATTCTATGTGGCTATCAATGAACCTTCCTTTCGGTCGTTAATTGACAAAATTCGAGGAAATAAAGATAGTTGTATCTAACCCATCAAACCCAGTTTTCAAACCAATAACGCGTATATACATATAAATTCACAGAAACATCGGTATTTAGTTATTTTTTAACACTGGGTCGATGCCACTGCTGTTGGACTGTTAGTCCCCTAGGGTATTCATCAGCCCACTAGTCAGTACTTCGTTGCTGACCCGAAAGCCGATTCTATTTAGAACCTTACAATATCAAAATTTTAGTAAATTTTGTTGAAAACTAAGGAGTATCTCCCACTAAAGTGAAGTGACCCGCCATTACCATCCGCCAATAACCGCTATCCGCCAATACCCCATCCGCCAATAAGAATTGGTGCGTTCGGTCAAATACTTGGACATTTTGCATGAACTATACAAAAGCTCAAAAATTATATGGCAAAACAGTTTTCAAATAAAAATTGAATTAAAGGCCGTTTTCATGGTTAACTTTGGGGTGTCTTCTTCGAGGTCCGCGTTCTACCCATCATCAATACTATGATAGATCTCCCTACAATTAAATTATTTGCACAAACATACGAAACTTATTATTAGATAGTATAATTGAAGGCTACAAAAATATTCTGTCAGCCCAGAATCGTAAACATATTTAAGCATCTGTGTTGGTCAGATTTGTTTGAAAAAGGAAGTAAACCCGACAATAAGAAAAAATCCTTAGACCCGAACTTTAGCAAGATAAACTCACCTATATAAAATATTTTGAGATTATATCACAGAGTGCAGGTAAAATAATAATAATAAAAAAAAAAACTGATATTCTTTATCAATGTGCATTTAAAATATAATATCTTATTACCATTTACAGTAAAAAGAGTGTAATAAGCAGAACATTGCTTTGGAATCTTTTTGGCCACCCAATCTACAGCTCGGTAATCGGTCTGCCAGCCCACTGATTGGATGTAATTGATTTCTGTTATTTATTATTTTTTTATTATTAAATACTGCATTTAAAAACTATAAAATACCACTTTATTATGTGCAATAAAATAATTTTTAAAAAAGGATATGTTACTATTGACGCCTAAGGAAATTGAATTACACTAGCTTAATAGTGAACATCTGGACCAGTTTCAAAAAGTGCGGATGGACCCTTGCTGACGTTTCTCCACGTTGGCAATCATATAGCAGGTAGTTGGGTCCAAGGCCTAATGAACGTTATCTAGCCTAGAACCCCTAGACCCGTACGAAAAATTTCCGGTCCAAAATTCGGACGGTACCCTGTAAGAGTATATTGAAAAAATCTGATATGGACCAATTTCAAAAAGTGCGGATGGACCCTTCCTGACGTTTCTCCACGTTGGCATTAATATAGCAGGTAGTTGAGTCCAAGGCCTAATAGACGCCACCTAGCCTAAAACCCCTAGATCCGTACGAAAAATTTCCGGGAAGAAATTCGGACGGTACCCTATAAGCGTATAGTGAACATCTGGACCAGTTTCGAAAAGTGCGGATGGCCCCTTGCTGACGTTTCTCCACGTTGGCAATCATATAGCAGGTAGTTGGATCAAAGGCCTAATGAACGCCATCTAGCCTAGAACCCAAGACCCGTACGAAAAATTTCCGGTCCAAAATTGGGACGGTACCCTATAAGAGTATATTGAAAAAATCTGATATGGACCAATTTCAAAAAGTCCGGATGGACCCTTCCTGACGTTTCTTCACGTTGGCATTGATATAGCAGGTAGTTGAGTCCAAGGCCTAATAGACGCCACCTAGCCTAGAACCCCTAGACCCGTACGAAAAATTTCCGGGCCGAAATTCGGACGGTACCCTATAAGCGTATAGTGAACATCTGGACCAGTTTCAAAAAGTGCGGATGGGCCCTGGCTGACGTTTCTCCACGTTGGCAATCATATAGCAGGTAGTTGGGCCCAATGCCTAATGAACACCATCTAGCCTAGAACCCCTAGACCCGTACGAAAAATTGCCGGTCCAAAATTCGGACGGTACCCTATAAGAGTATATTGAAAAAATCTGATATGGACCAATTTCAAAAAGTGCGGATGGACCCTTCCTGACGTTTCTCCACGTTGGCATTGATATAGCAGGTAGTTGAGTCCAAGGCCTAATAGACGCCACCTAGCTTAGAACCCCTAGACCCGTACGAAAAATTTCCGGGCCGAAATTCGGACGGTACCCTATAAGCGTATAGTGAACATCTGGACCAGTTTCAAAAAGTGCGGATGGACCCTTGCTGACGTTTCTCCACGTTGGCAATCATATAGCAGGTAGTTG
>MJUU01021446.1:0-11201 GCA_002080025.1 Modiolus philippinarum
AAGTAAATGAATGTCAAAATGACTTTTTTCGAATAAGTAAATGAATACCGAAAAAGTAAATGAATGTAAAAATGAAAATTTCCGAATAAGTAAATGAAAATCGAATAAGTAAATGAATATCGAAAAAGTAAATGAATGTCAAAATAGTATTATATGCTTATACACATATTTTGGACTTAGAATTATTTTGAAATTTGAATGTCGAAAAAGGAAAAAGGAAAAAGTAGACTACTTGTCATTCGTCAAAGCTTATGCAAATAGGGACGCAAAAATAAGACAGGAAGATCTATTAAATAAATTTTTAATGGGTTTATCAAATAATGAATAGGGTTCATGTCGAATTAACAAAAGACCCCAAAAGTATTGAGGAAGCAGTACAAGAAGTTGTTACTTACATTGAAACAACTAATGGTTATAGTGTTAAAAATGAAAATATGGGGAAATATAGGAAAGTTAGACAAGTCAAGAAAAATGGGAGTTTCCCAATACAAAATATCCCCAAAGTTAAGAAACCAGAGACTAAACAAGAGAGGAAAACAGAGTCAGAAAATAATATGATTTCCTTAACAAAAGAAAAATTTCAAGAAATGTTTGACAAAATGTATGAGGAAAAGCAAGAGAATGATGTTATTGTCCAAAATAAAAGTCAAATAGGACCTAGTTTCTCATCAGAAAACAGAAAATACTATGGACAAAATAGAGACAATAAAACACATACCGGACAAGTAGATAAAAGTATGAATAAAAATATCCCAATTTGCTACCATTGTGGTCAGCCAGGTCACTATGCAAGAAATTGCTATGCCAATCCAAATAGGCAAACCCTAGTAAATACATGGCAACATAATGACACACAGAGCTACCCAACCACAATAAAATGTTCACTTCTAAGCCTAAACCTGACGGATATGCTTTAAACTAAAAGGGGTTGACCCCAATGACCAGGAGTTAACCCACCCATCTAGTGAAAATGGTCAACAGTTAAACAAAAATGTTAAACAAAACCCCCAATTGTTAAGCAACATAGACCCCAATAGTCATGAGTCAGAGGTTAAAATTTGTAGTAATGTGGTAAATAGTAATAGTCAAAGTAAATGTGACTTGGAAAATAGTAAAAGTAAAGTTAGTGATAGTAATAGTAATTGTAATAGTAATTTAACTTCTTCTTTGGAAGAGAAGGTGTCTTGTTCAAATTCTAGTGTTGAAAATGAACAATTGTTCACTGATAAAGTAAAAAGACAAGTCCTCAAAAGTGATGGCGTGTATGTCGTAGGGCAAGTCCAAGGGTCTGAGGTCAATTTTACAGTAGATACTGGGGCTGTTAGGACGGTTTTGTCCATTAGTGCCTTTTATAAAATACCTCAAAGTAAACGACCAAAATTGGTGAAGTCCAATACTTTATCATGTGCAGATGGCAAACCCCTAAAAGAAATAGGTAAAGCTATCTTTGAAGTAAATTTAGGAGAATTGTCCTTTGAAAAAGAGCTTATTGTTGCAAATATAGAAGATGAAGCTTTGTTAGGGCTAGATATTCTGATGAAATCAGAATGGGGACCCGTTGATTTGAGACTTAGTGAGGGAGTAATGTTGCTAGGTGGAGCTATTATTCACTGTGTACAAATAGGGCAAACAGAAAAAGTTAGAAAAATCAGAGTGGCTGAAGATTTTAAAATACCCCCTAGATGTGAAATTATCATTGATGTATTTGTCGACAGGTTTGACCAAGATTCTAGTGAACCCCATGATTTTATTTTAGAACCTTCTGAGGATTTTATACAACGTTTTCCCATAATTATGGCCCCTACATTAGTAGATATCAGTAGAGACGTCACTAGTAAGGTTCGAATAATGAACCCTTTTGATTCAGAATTCTTGTTAAGACTAGATACAGTTTTGGGTCAAGCTGAAAACCTGGAAAATGAACCTGTCATACTTATGGAATCTGAAAATAGTGCTGAAAATAGTAATTTTAGCCCTGTCCGTCGCATTCAGTTAGTAGAGAATAGTAAACCAGTAGATTGGGAAACAAATGTTGGCGTTATTAGAAATATCACCAAAAAGGGTACTTCGGAAGGGGGAAAAAGTGGGCAAGTGCCATACCATTTGAAAAACTTATTTGAAGATGCAGCAGAGGGTTGTAGTCCAGAGGAGAGAGAATCAATAGCAGAGCTTTTACATAGATATTCCAAAACATTCTCTGAAAATGATATGGATCTGGGACGTACAAACTTGGTAGAGCATTGTATAGACACAGGGAATTCTAGACCTATCAAACAACCCCCTCGTAGGGTACCAATCGCATTTGCTGGGGAGGAGAAAAAGCTAATTGACCAAATGATAAGTCAAGGAATCATTCAAAAGTCAAGTTCCCCTTGGTCAAGTCCCTTAGTGTTAGTAACTAAAAAGAATGGAAAAGTTAGGCCCTGCGTGGATTATAGGATATTAAATGCAGTTACTAAGAAAGACGCTTTCCCCTTACCTCGTATTCAGGACTGTTTAGATACCGTAGCAGGAGCAACAATATTCAGTACTTTTGATTTAACCAGTGGCTTCAATCAAATTCCCGTGAAAGTAGAAGACAAACCCAAAACAGCATTTGTAACAAAATATGGACTTTATGAATATGTCACACTCCCATTTGGACTCTGTAATGGCCCACCCACTTGTCAACGTTTAATGGAATTGTATTAAATGGTTTACAATGGCAAATCTGCCTCATTTATTTGGACGACATTATTGTTTTTAGTTCTAATTTTGATGAACATATAGAAAGATTGGAACTTGTTTTACAAAGAATCTCAGATGCTGGTCTCAAGTTAAAACCAGAAAAATGTCAAATTTTCAAACCAGAAGTAACCTTTTTAGGCCATGTAGTTTCGGCAGATGGTATAAAACCCAACCCTGATAACATTTCAAAAATACTGTCCTGGCCAGTACCGAAGAATGTTTCCGAGGTACGTCAAATATTAGGAATGGGTAGTTATTATAGGAGATTTATTAAGGATTTTTCGGCAATGGTTAAACCCCTTACTGAGCTCACAAAGAAAGTAAATGAATTCAAATGATTGCCAGAATGCTTTTGAAAATTTGAAACGAGCATTTATCAGCCCAGAAATCATGGGATACCCACAAGATCATGGTGATTTTATACTTGATACAGATGCATGCGACACTGCAATCGGTGCAGTCTTAAGTCAAATCCAAAATGGACGCCCCAGAGTAATAGCTTATGGTAGTAGGACATTAAATAAAGCTGATCGAAATTATTGCATTACAGATAAGGAATTGCTTGCCGTACGCTATTTTATAGAATATTATAGACAATATCTATTAGGTAGATCTTTCACTGTAAGAACTGATCATCAAGCCCTTATTTGGCTGTTTAGTCTCAAAGAACCAAAAGGCAGAATAGCTAGATGGATAGAAATTCTCTCTGCTTTTGAGTTTACCATTGAATACAGACCAGGCCCAAAACACGGCAATGCAGACGCTATGTCTAGATGTGAAAATCCCCATCAATGTGATTGTCCTAATACAGATCATTTAGAATACCTAAAATGTGGCCCTTGTAGTAAATGTTTAAACAGAGCTAAAAATATGATAAGTTCAATGAAATCTTTGAACCATGAAATAGACAAACAAACAACCCCAGCCCCAAAACCCCCAGATATTAATCAAGAGTTAAAACAGTAAATGCTGTAAGAACTAGGAATCAGACAGAAGCTGATAAAAATCTGTCAATTAATGTGGAATACAAAGTATAGTTTACAAGAGCTTAAAGAATTTCAATCAAATGATGATGATATAGGACCTGTTATATTATGGAAAACTAATAATAATAGGCCAGATAAACAAGATATTGAGGTTAACAGTCCAGCAACCAGGCATTATTGGTTTCTCTGGGACTCTATACATTCAATAAATGGACTTTTATATAAGAAATTTACTAAGAACGATGGCACAGGCCAATTTTACCAATTTTTGACCCCTTCAAAATTGAAAAATGAAATTTTAAATGATATGCACAATTCTATTCTGTCTGGTCACTTGGGAAAGAAGAAAACAAAAGAAAAGTTAGCACAAAGGTTTTACTGGTATGGAATGCGCGAAGATATAAGTATTTGGATTAGTAAAAGTGAAATATGCGCATCAATCAAGCCTCCCCAAAAGAAATACAAAGCACCTTTAGGAAATATGCAAACAGGAGCACCTTGGGATCGTTTAGCTAAAGACATTTTTTGGGACCTTTACCCTTAACACCTCGTGGAAACAAATATATACTTGTAATAACGGATTATTTTACTAAGTGGGTTGAAGTATTTCCCATCCCCGACCAAACTGCTACTACCTGTGCCCAACTGATATTAAATGAAATTATAAGTAGATATAGTTGTCCACTTAGTATTCATACCGACCAAGGTAGAAATTACGAGAGTGATCTTTTTCAAGAATTATGTGAACTCCTTGAAATAAAGAAAACAAGAACTAGTCCTAAAAATCCTAAGGCCAATGGTCAAGTAGAAAGGTTTAACAGAACACTTATTTCTATGATCAAGTCCTACTTGAAAGGGGAACAAACTAATTGGGATCTTAACCTTGGATGTTTAGCCGGTGCATACCGTGCAACTCAAAATGAGTCCACTGGACTAACCCCCAATATGCTTTTATTTGGGAGAGAATTAAGAATGCCAAGTGACATTATTAGAGACATTTCTAGTGTTCTTGATGAAGAAAATTCCAAAAATTTTGGAGACTATGCCATTAAGATAAGAGAAAGGTTACAAAGAGCTCATCATGTAGCAAGGAAACATTTGGCTTCAACAGCAAAACGTAGAAAAGATCAATATGATTTAAAATCTAATTTAACACAATACAAGAAATTCGATAAAGTATGGTACCTAAATGAAACTCGAAAAGAAGGCATAAGCTCTAAACTCCAACCCTTATACTTAGGACCATGTCTTATAATAAAGAAATTTAATGACATAAATTACCAGATTCAATTAGATGAACAGGGAACCAGAAAAATTGTCAATCATGACAAATTAAAACCTTATGTAGCTGATCAAATTCCAAATTGGATAAAACTTCTTGAAATCAGAAACTCAGATAAACAGTAAAGTTTAAAAAAAAAAATTTTAACAGTCACTGCATACATATGGCATTACAAATATAAATTTAGGGAATTCTTTTATATCATATTCTATAAAGATATAAATTAGCAAGTAAATAACTGCTCACATATCCTATATAGGTTTAGGATCAGAGCATAACTCAGTATTTTAAAGATTTTTGTTACAAATTTTAATTTTGGTCACATATCCTCTAGGGTTGAGGATTCGACTAAATTTGAACTTCAAAAATAAAAAAAGTTTTGTCATATCCTCTAAGGTTTGAGGATCAGACTATTATATTTAAACAAGTTTTGTTCACATATCCTTGAATGGCTAAGGATAAGAACATATTCCAATAATTTCAATTTTGAATTTTTGAAAATAATATCCAAGCTGAGAATTACAGGATATTTACTAATTTTTGAAAATAAAATTTTTATTTTTGTGTGAAAAATAAGTTCACATTTCCTCTAAGGTTTGAGGATCAGAACTATAATTTACTTTACATTCACATATCCTCTAAGGTATGGGGATAAGAATGTTTTTGAAAAGTTCACATATCCTCTTAGGGTTGAGGATTCGAACATGTCTCCAGATACTTACAATATATGAGATACACATATAAGTTACATGAGATGTCTTATGAGATACATGAGATGATATATGAGATGCACACAGATACATTATATACACATGAGATGATACATTAGACGATATGAGATACACACGAGTCACATGAGATATACATGAGACATGATACATGAGATACAAACAAAATAAACTGGAGACTTAAAAGTCCATTGTTCAATTGCAGAATGTCTACATATGCAACAGATATAAAGAAAAGTATAAGAAGGGCTTGGATGTGCTTAAGATGTCCTGAAGATTCTGCCTTCATTGGCCAGAAATTCCGGGTAGAGACACATATTCTTAAAGAACACCTAACACAGGAGACAGACAGTCCATATTTTTGTTCTCTTTGCAAATTTTGCAGTTTAAACATGAAGGATTTAGAAAGACATGTCACACATTTTGCTCCTCACAAAATTTTGGCTAAGGAAGCAGCAAAACAAGGAATCTTCACATCAGACTCATCCTACTTCATTACTAATTCTTCTCCATTCAAATTCTCAGCTTCAGATTACCGCATCCTTACAAGAGACGAGACCATCCAACATTACAACAAACATAAGTCTATTCCGTTGCCTATCATCATCTCTACTCCAGAGCCAGCTTCAGTTGCATCTACTTCACAATCTTATTTTCCGACTTTTGGACCGCCTTCTTCATCTTCAACCAATTTGCCATCTTCAGATATACCAGCTATCACATCTTCTGTACATGAACCACCCAATTTAGATCCCGATGATGTAGAGGCCGTATTCCATGTTATAGAAGAACAGACAAACACAAATACAGTTATTAATAATCAAATTCATCAAAACAAAACAATATCTACAACAACCGTTATGGACAATATCATTGTTGAAGTTGATTTCCTAGCTACTCCACCATGTTCACCAGCCATACCGACACCTAATTTATCTTCGCCAGTTCAACAAATAATTGCAACAGACAGAGAATTAGACCAACAGGAAACAATCAACATTTTACCAGATATTCTTGGCTCAGACAATGACAACTTTGACAACACTAATATCAACACAGAAAATCTTGACAACACAGCTCACTTGGAAAACAATCACCCATCTACCGAATGGAATATGGTTCCAACTGGGAAATCCTCCAAAAAGAATGCCGCTTCCGTCAAATCTTCAACTTCATCATCTTCTACCTCATCTAGTTCATCTTCATCATCTTCAGGTTCATCAGAAATGTTGAAATCAATTTTGGCCGCCGTTAATCACCTTACTAAAGTTAATGAAAAAGTAGTTCAGAAAGTTGACAATATGTCCGAAGAAATCAGTACACTAAAATCTCAAGTCACCGGTCTCAGAACTGTAATCAGAAATCAGAATGAGGAAATAGCTAGACTAAAATCTCAGAAATCCACCGCTTCACCTAGATATTCATCAACTGCCCGTTTCACCACACACAGTCAACCAAGGTTCAGCTATCAAAGTCCGCTACGTTACAACAACAAAAGAAGATCCGTTTCACCCGTTAAATCCAGCTCCAAGAAATCCAAGATAAGTTCACCATCAAAGAAGTCGTTTTCAAAGAGGTCCGTCCGAAAGTAATTCCATCTTCAACAGTCACCGTTTTTGAACATTATACTTCAACTAACTGTCACTAACATATTTCTCTTTAATTTCAGCCTCCAGTATTGAACATTACCTCATTTACTCATTGATTATTTTGCATTTTCAGATTGTCATGTATTGTATTTAACTTATATCCATATTGCTATTCTATATTGTTCTATTTTCATGTTGTCATTCCCCTGAAAATATATTTGACATTTGTGAGGACACAAATTTTAAGGGGGGGATAATGTAATATTCAGGATTTTGTATCCATATGTCAAGCTTTATGGTTCTATAGTCAGTATTCTTAATGGGGGAGAAATTTTTCCAAATTTTGACATATGTTTGTTTAAAGTCAAATTTCATAAGTTTTGGCAATAATAAATTTTATAAAGTGTTATTGCTGATATTCTTCATCTTGTTTTAGTGAATATTTGTCATGGATTTTAACTTTTTCAAAGTCTAAATAAGTTAGACAATGTTATGATTGATTTTAATTGAGACCACGTGTGTTGACATTTTTGTATTTTGAGATGTGCCCCGTGTTTACCGATGCAGAGATCAAACCATGTTTTTGATAATTACACAAATTTTTGGATGTGTCATGTAAACCTATTACCATACATTATTTCCTTATGTTATATTCGATCCTAGAATCGTGTTTTCACTGCTAAAAACTTCTGTTGAACGAGTATATTCATCGATCTCTGTGTCTGCAAACACCTGCTTCTTTACGAAGTCGGCCATTTTGTTACTAGAGAGCGCCAACAATTTCATTGGTTGTCGCTAAACTTTATGCAAATAAATTGTATTTTTAATCGTATGAATAGAAATGAATGTTTCTTGATATTTAATGATAAATTTTTGCTTTTTCAATAATTTTTAGAGATTCTAGTAAATTTCATTTGAAAATACGTTTTGATTGGATTAAAGATTTTTCTTCTTTAATTTTTCATTGGTTAACGTTATCTGCACCAGAGTTTTCGTGCAGTGCACCGGATTTTCGGTGCCGGTATAAAAAGCCGTCGAAACGCTAATTTGACGTCACTTCACGCCATTTTTTTAAAGGAAACACCAGTAATTTTATTGGCAAAATTAATATTTTTCAAACAAAACTTTGAAGTAAGGAAATTTTTACACTTAGAAACTACTAAAAAGATGCTAAAAGTTTAATTTTTAACAATTTTATCCAGTTCAAAAGTGATTTACTAAATTATTTAGTGATTTTTCATGATTTTGGGAATTTTAGAAATTGTGGGAAAATAACTGAAATTTGTTCAAGAAACAGTAAAATGTCAAGAGACAATATGTTGTTATTGTGAATTTATTTAGATATTGTTATCTTTTAAAACATATTTATTGTGATATTTTGATCTCCAGTTATACTTTAAAATATAGAAATCTTTGGATACTACAAGACATACATTACTAGTGAGGTTACTAGTACCTGTCTTGTCCAAAAATTAAAAATCTGTATAAGAGATAAGCTAAAATAAATTATACTATTTTTGGGAACTACAAGACATACATTACTAGCGAAGTTGTTAGTACCTGTCTTGTCCAAATTTAAAAACTGTGTATAAAGTAAAATAAAATAAACTATTCTTTTGGAAACCAAGGTATACATTACCTACATGCCTTGTCCAAATTTTCCAGTAATTTAGTGTTAATTGTTAGTAGTTAAAAAGTTCATGCTTGTATAAACAGTTAAACCGAAGGAACAAGTATCATAAATAAACAGCACTAAGCTTAAGTTATGGAAATTCAGCAAATTTGCAAATTTCATGCAAAACAACAAACTTTTAGAAATAAAGTTTAACTTTAAGAAAAACAGTAAAACAAATACTTGCAAGATTGTTAGCATACAAATTTCAAATAACTTTGTTAGAATAAAACTAGAATTTAACAAATAAACAAGTAGAATACTAAAGGAACTAAAACATTTAAGAATTCCAAGACAAACATTACTATCGAAGTGGATAGTACTTGTCTTGTTAAACATTTCACAATTAAATATACAAGATACACATTACTAGCGAGGTTGTTAGTACATGTCTTGTTTAAAATTACAGTACAATTTTGGATATCCAAGGCAAACATTACTATCAAAGTGGATAGTACTTGTCTTGTCAAAATTTAATAAAAATACAAGATATACATTACTAGTAAAGTGGCTAGTACCTATCTTGTTTTAAAAATTTAAAGTAAAGTTCAATTTAGAAACCCAAGACAAACATTACTATTAAAGTGTATAGTACTTGTCTTGTCCAAATTTAAAGTTAAAGTAAAGTACAGTTTAGAAACCCAAGACAAACATTACTATTAAAGTGTATAGTACTTGTCTTGTCCAAATTTATAAATTTTATAAATTTCTGATAACACAAGACAAACATTGCTAGCGAGGTGGCTAGTACATGTCTTGTTTTAAATACAAGTAAATTAAAAGTACACTTTTAGACATTCAAGACAATATTACTATCAAAGTTGATAGTACCTGTCTTGCCAAAAATTTAACAAAGTAAATTTATCCACTTACAAGACATATATTACTAGCAAGGTGGATAGTACATGCCTTGTTTAACAATTCACATAAATTTAAAACAGCACAAAGTTTAAATAAAGTTAAACACATTTAAATTTTACATTTGTTAGTGTTATTAGTGTATCTGGAGACATAGACTTATATTTTTGGTAATTAAGATAATTTGGTCCACATATCCTGTAAAGTCTCAGGGTCTGGACAATATTTTATTTAGTCCAATAATCGTAGTAATTTTATCCACATATCCTGTAAGGTTTCAGGATTAGGATATCTTGTAATTTTGTAAATATATAAAAATCATTGGAAATTATAAAATGGACTAATAAATTATAGATTGAATCAAAAGTATTAAATTAATTCTGCCATTATATTAGTATAAGTGAAGTTTAAATGACCCAGTACTAAAAGTTAGTACTGTAAAGGCGAGACATAGTATTACTTTTGGCGAGCACGTTTCTTGGCTTTGGTTTATTCAGGAAGGATAGTCATATTTTTAGATTATTGGTTGAGATTTGGCCTTTTAGCACGCTACAGAGGTATGCAAGCATTTAAATTAAAATGCTACTACAATATTAATCTGAGAGAGATATTTGCATGGTGGGCACACAAATATTCCTATGACACAATATACAACTAGAATACTGACAAAGTCAGAAAGGGCCCCGCCCCAAGTGTGTCCTAAAAACCTGACTGTGGAATTTCATGGAAATAAGATTTTCCTCAAAAACAAAAGGGAGCTTCCTTTGATCAGGACCAACCTTGTGTATATCATATAAATCCCAGATGGGAATTTTTATTTATTGTACGACATACAGCTAATTCTCAAAATATGCATTTTTTCATATAAAAATGATCGTTTTTTCCAACAAATCATTTTCAGATTTTTCACAAAAACGAAAGGGAGCTTCCCTTGGTAAAGTTCAACCTTGAGTATCAAAATCATTAAAATCCCTGAAGGCAATCTTGAGTTATCGTACGACATAGAGCTAATTCTCAAAATATGCACTTTTTCATATAAAAATGAAGTTTTTACCCAAAAATCATTTTCAGATTTTCCACAAAAACAAAAGGGAGCTTCCTTTTGTAAAGTTCAACCTTGAGTATCAAAATCAATAAATCCCTGAAAGCAATCTTGATTTATCGTACGACATAGAACTAATTCTCAAAATATGCAATTTTTCTTATAAAAATGAAGTTTTTTCCCCCAAAAAATTTTCAGATTTTCCACAAAAACAAAAGGGAGCTTCCTTTTGTAAAGTTCAACCTTGAGTATCAAAATCAATAAATCCCTGAAAGCAATCTTGATTTATCGTACGACATAGAACTAATTCTCAAAAT
>MJUU01021448.1:3520-19889 GCA_002080025.1 Modiolus philippinarum
AATTTTTTCTGCCGTCCACGATACAAGTTTTGTAAACTTAAAATAATATACACCTCCTCTTTCTTAAAGTCCTAGATCCGCTCCTGGTCCATGAAATAGGAAGAAGCACAAACGTTGCTATCACTAATAACAAAAAAATTCCACTCAAACCAGTACTAGAACTGGACCGCCCTGAACTCACTGTACTGGTCATTATTGGATGTGACAGCTTAAATGAGACTTCAAGAGGAAAACCGACAACAAAAACGTCATTTACCTCTGCCTTTGGTATTTAAAAAAAGGACAACAAAAATATATAATGCTTTGGCTTTCATTTTAATTCATTTAAAATGCAGTCTTGTAGAAACGGGATAGAAAGGGGGTATGGGTACCCCAAAACTGGTTTAGTCCCCGACTGGCGTTTGGTAGTGACGGTATAGACGAGTTTCCAATTGGTGAAATTTCCCGGAAAATTTTGACGTCACAATATAGATTTTTGGACATCACAATGTAATATGACGCAATTAACTCCGACTGACCCCCAGGTCAATCGGGGCAATTCATTCATAAAACGAAATTGGAAATTCGTCTATAATATATCAAAGTTTTTTATGATCTGTGTCCTTTGTTTTTTTCTTTTTAAAATTGTCGATATTTCCTGCTTTCTATTTTTTCAATAATGATTTTATTAAATGCGTAATCTAAGTGAAGTGCGACGAAGAAGAAATTCTATAATTTTTATAAAATCCGTGACGTCATATAGGAATCTTCCCTGTGACGTCAAAGTGTCAGGTTTTCGAACCAGTTTTTTATTCGTTAAAAATCGTGGGCCGGTTAACAGTCTAAAAAAATTGTAGATCGCAAATACTACCACTGCAGGATTTAAAAAAATCGTTTGCTAGCCGATCCGCAATGAGATAGCTGAATTATACTTTTTATCTTCTTTATTGAAAAACATATTGAAATCGGCAAGAATAAGGCCTATATCCTGTTTGAATGACGGTGAACACGGCACTTTGCAGCGCATATCAACTGTATGACGTCATAATACATGTTTAATCACACAACATTCTCGTGGCGTAGGGCGGTGTACACGTCGCGTGTGCGATGACAAATTAAAAAAAAAAGTTTTAAAATCTAGATGAAAAAAATTGATTTGACCTTCAAATTCCCGTTTACACGATCAAATTGGTTGGATGGTATTTAAAAAGTTGGATGAAAATAGGACCTCATTCAACTTCAATCCAATATTTGATGGAGTTGGACAACATGTTTGATGGGGTGTTTACACGATCAATCTTGAGTTGGATGCAGCTGTACAGGTAAAAGTTTGAAGCGAGTTTGATGGAAAAAACTGATCGTGTAAACGCACCTTAAGGAATATTCCACGGAATATTCCGGCTTAAAAAAATCAAGTAAATTTTGCATCCGACTCAAGTTTCGCAAATGTGCCAATCGAATGAGCCGTATATAAGGTGTTGATCAACCTTTATACGGCCGACCTTGAGTTAAAGTTGGTTTTTTTTATCATTCTCAGTATTTTAAGTCAATGCAATATGATACCGGAATCGATGTTACGAAAAGAGGAACAGTTTTTCTCTCGAACAAATAAAGCAATAACTTTTTCAAGCTTTCAAGCAAGAAAGGGTGAGAAAACTACAATTGGGTGCAGTCATAACCTCTCACAAAGTTAACTTAGAACTGTTCTAATGACTGCTCTTAGTTAATTTAGAACTGTTCTAGAACAGTTCTAGAGCTGCTCTAGAAAAGTGTTCCAAAAGCAGTCATTGTCAAGAAGTGTTCTAAAAGCAGTCATAGATTAGAACTGTTCTAAAAGCAGTAATCGAGTAGAACTGTTCTAAAAACGGTCATAACCTATTCTAAAAGCGGTTATGGTCTTCCGTATGACTGCTTTTAGAACTGTTCTAAGTTAACTTAGAAAATGACCGTTTTTATGACCACATTTAGAACTGCTCTGTCTTATGACCACTTTTAGAACTGCTCTATTTTATGACTGCTTTTAGATGATTAAATGATGATTTTAATTTCCCCATGTGAACTTTCCCTTTCTTAGCAGCAATATACCTACCTCTCCAGCCTATGGAGTGTACATTTCACAGTTGATTCGTTACTGTCGAGCTTGTAGTTTGTACAGTGATTTTTTGAACAGAGCAAAAACACTGTCCCAAAAGCTGCTTAGTCAGGGATTTGTTCAACCTTTGTTAATTTCATCCCTCAAGAGATTCTATGGCCGTCACCATAGCATCATTGAAAGATATGACGTGTCAGTATCCCAAATGAAAATGGACATTTTCAGCTAGATTCACGTCTTCCCGGATTTGACTACCGACTTTGACATTTTCCCGGATTGAATCACTTGCAGTGTGACGGGTGCTGTTAACAGAGCAGGACATGCTTACCCTTCCGGAACACCTGATGTCACTCTCAGTTTCACTGGAGTTCACACTGTGAGTGCCTTTGTTCTGAATGTTGTAATTTCTGGTTCTGTGCTTTGTATCTGTCTAACGTCATTGTTTTTTTTTTTGTCTAACGTCATTGTTTTCTGTGTTCTCGTTTTTGCCCGTCTTTGGACTTCGATTTTTGTGAATTTCACCCCTTTAATCCTTCGGTATTCTACTGCCGTTGTTTTAGAACTGTTCTAAGTTAACTTAGAAAATGACCGTTTTAATGACCGTTTTAGAACTGTTCTACGTCTGCTCTAAGTTAACTTCAAGTTAACTTAGTTAACTTCAAGTTAACTTGGATGAGAGGTTATGACTGCACCCAACTGTATAAGTATTAAACCAAATAATTCAAACGATTCTTAGCTATCAACAGATAGAGGAGAAAACACGCAACTAGTATTGTCTTGTTCGAAAACTGTATAAAGTGCCCTGTTGAGGTCATTATAAAAAATATCCTAAATTCTGGACACCTCCTGTCCCGATCTTTCCAACCCCCTCCAAAAAAAACTGTTATTTAGATTTTTGCCAAATTTTTGTCATTTTCTTCAAAATTGAAAGCAGTTACAACATTAATGATAAAAAATTAAACACAAAATTCATCCGCCTGTGATGGATTTTATTTTTTTATTTATTTTTTATTATTTTTTTTGAGTGAGTAAAAAAATCTATTTTCAAATGTAATAAAAGGGACACCAGGAAACAGCTTCGTTAGCTTGAAGTTATAATTACATACCATAATCTGCCTGGGAACTACACAGGAAAAACACACATAAGACAAAAGACAAACGTAAATAACTATAGGAACTCAGGACAGCCGGACTTGCTACCGGCACTAGCAAAAGCCAGTGGTAGCGTTTAACCGGTTTATGGGTATACAAACCTCCCCTTTATCTGTCCCGTTTTCCTACAGTATCATGAACATACGAATAAAACACAAGACAGGTAGACTCCTAACTCCATGAGCACAATCTTGAAAAAGAGACAAAATGACAATACGTAATTTTTAAAAATTGGTCAAGGGGTGCTCGCCGCTGATCTCCCGACTAGCTCAAGGAACCTAGTCTGCTGGTAAAACACTGTAGCACTACAAAGGAAAATCAAACTCAAAACTTCCCGAAGCATTTGGTCAAGAATCATCAAATATTTCTGTAGACATCGGCAGTATGTAAGTAAAATCAGATCTCAAAGCAAATTTAACGGATGCTAGCAGAGGATCCCGTCAATATCCACTATAACGTAAAAATTGTAAGTTACGTCCCAGATTTTCTGGATATTTAATCAGTTTCTGGCATTTTTAACAACATTTCCATAAAAACGAGGGTTAGAAATGACCTTAATAATAAGCTGTTTGCGAGTAACGCCATATTAAGTTATTAAATATTAATATCTGTTATAAAACTTCTAAATGTATTCAACAAATTGTAGAATTTGTAACCCTGATGTAAAAGTTTGCCTATAAAAGTAAAGTTACCCTCATTAAAATCACTAAGAGTAGAACAAACGCGTGCGAATCGTACTAGTTGAGAAATGTAAACCCCGTATGATGGAGCTTGAGGAATGTGGCCGTCAAGTAAAGGGAAATTAGAAATAGTGGACTCAAAATCATCCCCTTATCATATATTTTAGTTTTAATTTTAATTTCATTTTAAAAGTCCTTATTGTTAACTTTTGTGAAAGATTAATAAGTATTCTAAAAGATAACTCAAGGGAATCTTGTTTAAGTGAAATGGCAAGTTTGTGCAAATTCGTATTCAAAATACGTTAATGACGCATTTTGGTGCTGTAAATATAAAAATTTCTGAATTTTACAAATTTAGTGAAAAATTGTTTCAAGTTTATAGTACATGAAGGTCCAAAAATTGTATTAAAAATTGGTTAACATCTTACATATTTTTGGTGCAAATAAGATCAATAGATCTGGCGCAGTGTATTGCTTTATTGAAAATGGCATAAAATTTGATATTATAACAGTTTTTAATTATAAAAAAATGTGGCCGGAATGAAATTTTGCAGAGAATAAAGAATTATCAAAAGAAAACTTGTCAGCAGCATATCATTATGGTCAAAGAATGCGGCCAATGTTTTCAAGACAGAAAATGGCCATCATTGACTATTTTCATAAAGTGGAAATACAGTGGAAATACAGTGAAACTTGATATAACTACTGCATCCAGATATGTATGTACTATAATTGGCCATTTGCACATTTTGAATCGAAAATTGCTTAGGCTAGAATATAATGTAAATCAATTGAAATCTATGTCGTGCTGGATCTTATAATGCATTCCAATTTTGTTAACTTATAATAATTACTTTTGTTTGTATATTTATGTTACAATGTAGCACAACATCTTCCATGAAAAATATATCATTCTATTTAATCTGTGATATTGTTTTAAATCCCTAATAATATTTTCAGGGATTTTACAAAATCCCTGACAAATTTCATTGATATAATTAAATCACTAAAATGGTCAGTGGTTTTACAAAATTCATTTCAGGGATTTAACAAAACCATTGATTTCACAAATTCAGTGCTACATATACACGGCCAGTAAAATGAATATTGGCATGCAATTTTCTCTCCCAATCTGAAACCTAAGTTACAATTAATATACTATATTCTGTCACTGACAGAATGTGAATATATTTAATAGGTTATGTTGTTATTTTTTGTTATTTATATGCTAACTAATAATTTAAAATATTCAAATGCAAATTTCGCTCTGATTCTTCGTGTAAACACTGCACTTTGAATAAATTTCCAATATTCCCTTTACACTTTCCAGTCACGGAACACAATCAACACAGGAAAAAAAAGATAATAAAAGTATAGCAAACAACGGCAGTAGAATTCCGAAGGAACAAGGGAAGCGATGACTACAAAAATCGAAGTCCAAAGACGTGGCAAAAACGGTAATAGATAAAAACAAAGTAGGCACTCATAGTGTGAACTCTCAATTATTTTTCTAATTTTGACTTACAATAATGCTATTCCCCAGTGACTCTTATTGAAATTAGTTGCTACATTTGTCAGTGACAGTCCTATCAGTGAAACTGTAGGTGCTATTGTCAGTGGACCTATAAATTTTAGCAGAAGTCCCATCAGACCAGTACACCCAACGACAACTTGGACTGTTGATGCCAACATCAGGTTTCCCTGTACCTGAAATGCAATGCCATTGCTGATTTATTCCTGTGTTTCTTAATTATCATATTTCATCTTTGTTTTTATTCATTTTTTTATTTTATTTTCATGTTGACAATAGTTGGAGATGAGCACAAAATAAACATTTAAATAGTTAAATGCGATTTTAAATATTTCATTGTGTTATACTAGTATATCATTCCACATAGTATACATTTAATGTTTTCTATACAAATAAAATTTGATAGAACGATAAACTGTAACGACACTTAAGCAAAGGTGCGCCTAGGGCAAATAAATTTCAAATATTTTAGTGTTCTGATATAAATTGCTAATAATGGACAGTTACCATTTACAAATGAATCGCCATCTTGTGGAAAACATTACCTCACGAAGTCTGCTCTGCCATAACTCATCTTTATCCATAAAAACAGTACCATTGCCACTGTCATTTGGAACTATAACATTAAAAAATTATCCACATCATAATAGAGAAATAGAAAAATGCGTATGTATCCAAGTACTTTTATTGTTCTAAAACGAGGCGGAAATACAGATTATTTTTCATAAACATGAAACTTATTTTTGTACTGTAACAGAATGAGGTAAAATATTTGCAATTTCAAGCAATAGCTGATGTCAACCCTGGCAGCCATCTTGTTTGCAGCATCAAATTCTATCTATCAATCAAGTATCATTCAAATTGAACAAAGTCACCGTATTTTAGCGGCCGTTTTGGAAATCGCTGGAATTTTGAGAAAATCCTTTCATTGCATCCTGTTTGCAGTGTTAAAATATGTCTAAAACCGATTTTTGTCGAAATTGCATACAGTTGATTTTTTAATTATTGCAGTGGCCATGTTAGAAACGGCGGTCATTTTAAGAATTTTGTTCATATAAATTCCTTCCTCTCATTATATGGAATATTTTACTAAAATATGATAAATTTCTGCAAAGAAGTCCCTGAGATATTTTTTTGACGGCGGAAATTTTTGACATTTTTGTTGGTGCATGGACATCAAATGGTGGTTCAACTGTGTGCAAAGTATGAATGATGTTAGAGTAAGGAAGAAATCTATTTCCCGCCAAATTTTTAATGTCGTTTATCTCTGTTAAAAGCACACAGACCTATTTATTCTATTTCGCATTTTATTAAGCCTTCTATGCTTAATCAATTTAAGAAATCCATTATTAAAGCAATATCAGGATTGAGCATCCTTGATTTCCCACATGTGAAAATAAGTTTTCTCGTGATCTCCTTGGATATTGAAAGGGTCACATATTTATCTCGAAACATCAAACAGCAATCGACAAATAGTTTCACGTGTATTACGGATCTAATGCATTTTTACTAAAGATTTTTTTACTTTCCAAGCGGTCACGTGTCATATGAAATATATTTGATAATGACTTACTCTCTAAGGATTTTGGACATTTCCAGCGATCAAGTGTCATCATAGCAACTATTGCTGGAATAAATCCGTGAGATCCTCCATGCATGATTCCGAGTCTGTAATATATACACATTATAGACTGAAATATGGGAAAGAAGGGTTTTGCCTAAAAAATATGGAGCATAAGCGCAACATGTGAAAGACAGCGATTTGGCTATTATCGAAGGCCTTTTGTAACTTGCAATGAAGAATAACCGTAGAAGCCCTATTTGATCGATACGTTTGACGTTGTATGAAGTTCGAAAAAGTTGTTCTAGTTGTTCAGCTATAGTTCATTATCACAACAGAACTGAACCTCTCAACATGACTCCATACCTTATTTCCGCAAGCTTTTTGACCCGTGCCATACAGTGATCAGATCATTCTCACTCTTTCTGAGCTCTCAAGGATACACTCTGTTATTAAGTCTCCCAAACGAAGTTTGGGGAAACTTATTGTTTTCGTTGTTTTTGCTTTTTTCAAGTTGCATTTTTTTCTGTTATATGTTTCGACTATGCTATATCCGCACTTACTTAAATTGTGCCATATGATTTCTTGCCTCGCTATGCATTTATATTGCTGATTTTTTGTTGTGATTTATATGTATTGCACGTGAAAATATACTATAAAAGGCCATCCGAAGATTTTACAAGGAATGATGTTTTATTGTCATAGATTTGAAAACAAAACAAAAGTGTCGTAAAACTTTTTTTCTGGATTTGTATTTGCGCCGTTTATAATTTTGCTATAAATCCAATTTTGTAAATTTAAAATAAATGAAATTGGAATAATGAATTAAAATTTCAATGTAGCATTTTGAAATTTTACATTTACAAATTTGGAATCAAAACATTGTTATGACTACATTTTTAGTTTGAAAACACGGATACACAAGGTATCATAATGCACATTATATATATATTGATATGTGCTGGACTTGTTTTGAGTATGATTCGAATTGATAGCCATATACAGATACTAAATTCACAATTACATTTTGGTACTATGTTTGTTGTTAATTCCGGAAACTATGGTTACCATTTGAAACCATCTTGATGATTTATCGTTTAATAAAGGAAAGTATATTCAAAAAAAGGATAAAAACGATTTTTTTTTTAGTGTTAGCGTGAGAAATAAAAGCAAAAACTGAAAAAATGGTCAAATCCTATCACCACTGACGTCGTGGGTATATTCTGAAGATAAATACCTTACACCGAATGTCGACTGTATCAATGTAGAAATACCACACATAAACATTGATATACTAAGTAACTGGGCTATCATGCTGGCTTTGTCGTCTGATGGTAGCACATTGCCACAAAGAACATCTCCCAATATGAAAGGAATGGAAAGAGTTCCACCAAGACACAATATAGCTTGCTGTTAAACATATAAAAAAATCTTTCAGTGAAAACCTACAAAGATGGAAAATATTTTGCGTACTGATTTTTAAAGGAACATCATCATCGCTCTTTTATTTCCGTCTCAATGTATAGAATAATTCGTTTTCGATTTTAATCAATGAAGAAAATATCCATCATTTTATGTGACAGGAGTAGCATGTTTGTGGAAACGGGGATATCATGTAAATTGGTCTCGATAAGATTAAAACACTTAACTATATATATGTGTGTAGAATGGTTTTTATACGGTAGCTTTATAAGGGACCGTCCATTTAACTTGAAAGGGGGGGGGGCTATGGTTTTTTTCTAAAAAAATATTTTGGATCTGATTTTATGTGAAAAAAATATTTTGGCTGCCAAAGAGATGAAAAAAAAATTTCTAAATGAGGCTTTCTGCCCCAAAAAATAATGTTAATTTTAAAAAAAAATATTTTGTTGATACGCGTGCAAAAAATAAATAATTTTCTATCCAGAAAAAAAAACCATAACCCCCCCCCCCTTCAGGTTAAATGGTCAGTCCCTAAGATGCGTTTTACGAAATATTAGAAATCGCCCAAACGACAGTCAATTTCACCATCTACACATCTGGGACAAATCAGGTACCATGTTTAGTCTGGTTCCTAATATGGTTACAAAAACACAAGTCAAAAATAGATGTACGTCTGAATACAGAATCATATAGTCTCCCCTGGGTATAACTGCCCGTCATGTGTTGTGAATACTACATATAATGTACTTATGGAAATATCCAAAGAAATTTGGCATGTAAATCCGCATTATTACACATTTTTTATCTAAGCTGGGAGACACATTCTTCATATTAAGTTTTAAATCGAAATGTTGACTAGGTAGTGTATCAGATATTCTTGAGACTTAAAAACAAGGTTCGTCATCAAACTTTTTTATAATCGTTTGTTGATTTAATACCATTGTAAACTACATATAAACTATACCTGTAAAGCGAACAAAAAACACATGTGTGGAGAAGGTGTATCCTCTACTCCATAAATAACTGTAGCATTCACATCAAAATCATCTTCGTCAACTTCTCTTCTTTTAGAATTGTCACTCCTGTCCTCCATGTTGTATTATAACTGTAAATCACACTCAGAAAGAAGAATACCTATATACAAGTACATTACATAAGTTTTTCTATGTACCAAATGGTGCATGTAAAGTACTTTCCGTGGATGGATCGTAATTTGGATGTCACTTTTGAACCGAATTTGATGCGTAGATAAAAATTGCTTATAGTGATGATAAAATTTTGACCAGTAGACCGAAAATTAAAGGATGACCAAAGATTGTAAACATTTTTAAATAACGGTGAGATTCTCATTTACTGTAATAACATTGGGACGTTCATAAAAACTCTTCAAGTAGAAAACGTGTCCTTATTGTGTGTTAAACACTAAGTTATTTAATCTACATGTACATCTTCCAGATTTAACGCATTGCTGTTACATCTTTGTCTACACCTTTCCGCAGTTAAAATAGTATCAGACAGAAAAGTACTGCAGATAAATTGTCTCCTTGGTCATGTTGGTAGACCTGTATTTCAAATAAACATAATGCGGGATGAAAAACATTGGGATAAAAGACAGAAGATAGTGTCAGTTTGCTAACATATTCAATGTTAGATCGGAAGAATCTTCAGACAAAGACGAAAACGGCACACCAAGTAGTTGTACGTCAACTCTCAAATAAAGAAATCTCATAACATTTCTTGTCAGAAAAGAGCAAAAATGTCAGAACAAAGAAAATGAGATGCATTTTGATGACGATTAATATCTAGAAACTTCGGACGACGTAGTAAATGGCGGACCAAGTAATTGTACAAGCAAATGCCAAATAATCAAGAAAACCCCTCAAGTCTCTTTTCAGAAGAAGTAAGAAGGTCAAAACATTAACTTTCAGACAGCGAATCAAGTTGTTTCCGATAGTGTAACAGACAGTTCCGAATCTTAAAATGAAAGTTCGGCAAAAACACACGATGGAAAGAGAACCGACAGAAGTTTGTTTTCGGAACAAATCGTACACAAGGTTTAATCTTGAGATTTTTAGTAAAAAATCTATGAAATCTCTTTCCGATGACCAAATTACGTATTGTAAAAAGTATTCTGCAAAATTTTATAGAGGGTGATGTAGGCCTAATTCAGAACAATATTTTGGAAACGGATCGACTATTTTCCGTAAAATCAATGTACGGAGTTTATGTTGCCAATTATAAATAAAGTCGGAGCAGAATTCGACAGAAGAGCAGAAAACGGGATCTAGAAAAAAAGAATTTTAAGAACAATGGACCTAGTCAGTAAACTGGCAATTTTTGCACAATGTACGAGACAGGTCACGAGAGTTAACATTTTGTTTTGGGTCGTTTTTACCTGGAGATGGGATGAGGTCTCCTTGACATTTACCCCATTTCCTTTCTTTTTCATACTTACGGATAACGATAACATTGAGGCTATGTGCCAGTTTGTTGAAAAATACAATCAATACCCAAGTTGAACGGTAATTTTCGTTATGCTGTACAAGTAGTTCAAAGAGTAANCATCAGTAGCATTAAAATCAAACAATATGGAGAACCATAATCAAAAAGTATTCAAAAATGAAAAGTCAGTTTGTCTGTTGTGACCACGTGTAACCTCTCATCAGTAGCATTAAAATCAAACAATACGGAGAACCATAATCAAAAAGTATTCAAAAATGAAAAGTCAGTTTGTCTGTTGTGACCACGTGTAACCTCTCATCAGTAGCATTAAAATCAAACAATATGGAGAACCATAATCAAAAAGTATTCAAAAATGAAAAGTCAGTTTGGCTGTTGTGACCAGTTAATTTTGCAGTAGATTGTCAACGGCAAAAACTGCCGATTTTGAAAGTTCAAAGAACTTGAGATGACAACCAAGAAGCTCTTGCTTCAAGTTCAATTACACTTTTTTCGTTGCAAGATGGTGCAACTATTATTCAAAAGGCAGAGGCGGAAAAGGAAGGACAAGAAGAAACACGAGAATGAAAAATCTCGAAATATGCCCAAGTCGTACAAAAAGAAATTACAATTAACACTTTCCCTCAGGGCCATCGGATTTCAGAGTTGTTTTTTTTCATTGGCCGAGGCCGAGGTTGATTTAGAGATGGGCAGATAAAGACCACTGAGGTTTCAATAAATCACAAAATGACAGGTGCCTGTAAAGTAAAATTAGGTAGCTCAGGTTGGTCACTCGAATTCTGAACCCAAAAAATATCAATGACAATGATAGAAAATCATGGTTTTCAAAACATTCCTTGCCAAAAATCTCAAATATTCAGAAGGTTAGGGATCATTTTTCCTTTGAGACTGGAAAAATATAAAGAAGGATCCTTTGATTTTAGAAATGTTAAAGGGACATCGATTTGAACTGGGAACACAGTCGGTTCAGATAATGTCACCGAGAAATTCAAACCAAAGTTCAAAAGACAAGAATTTTCTACCTTTAGAAATGCAAGATCTCATAAGAAAATATGCAGTCAAGATGTTACTCTCAAAAACTATTTATCAGTCAAATGTTTGTACTGCCCAAAAAATGATGGGCAATCGTCCGTTTTAATTTAAATTAATCAACTCATCATTTTAATGTTACTTAAGAGAGGTATCAGCGAAGGATAGCTATTATAATTCCTAAAATAAATCCACTTACAGGAGTTTACGCGAATCCAATTAATGATGTCATAATATCTCATTTACATATGAAAATTAGTATTTTTGGTAGGCAAAGCTAATAATTACCAATGTATAGCAATGAAATAGATTTTTTTATCTTTGATATTTTTTTTATTATGCTAAACATTGAAATATTCATATTTTTTTTAACCGATTTACTTTTTTGAAAAAAAAACGGAAAATGTTAAAAAAATGTAGTTTCTAAAAATTCATATGGTTTATAAATTCATTATTTCTTTATGCATTATGAATTAAAAAAAACTGAAACTTTTATATCCTGTAAAAGTATAAACATTCCATAACTGAGATCAAAAGGAATTATCAATTTATCTCAAATAATAAATACAAAAAATAACGAAGTTGCAGAAAATTTCGTAATGCTGTACACGTGTTTCAAGGAGTAACCTCGCATCAGCATGAAAATCAAATAATACGGAAAGCCATAATCCGAAAGTAGTCCAAAAAGAAGTACTAATTTCCAAAAGTATCCAAATAGGAAGCTAAATCCAGTACCAAGGACATCTACCGAGTGCCATACACGGAATGAAGGCTCAGTATTTTTAAGTGGTTGGAATTTGGATAAAAACAGTAAATTCCTATAATACGCAAGGTAAAATTTTCATGTCGGACAAGTCTGACTATTGGGCTTGTAAATACCCTCGGGGACTTCTGTTCCACCAGCAGTGGCATCGGCCTAATGGTTCAAAATACAAAAAAAACAAATTTGCATAAAAACAGAAAATTTCGTTATGCTGTACACGTGTTTCAAGGAGTAACCTCTCAGCAGCATTAAAATCAAATAATATGGAAAGTCATAATTCGAGAGCAGTCCAAAAAGAAGTACTAATTTCCAAAAGTATCCAAATAGGAAGCCAAATTCAGTACCAAAGACATCTAATTGAAAAGGACAATTTTATTACCCTAATCAGCAACTACGATTTCTTGCCAATCAAGATAATTATAAATTTTTCAAGCCTGTGACGTCATGGCGGAAACTCCGTCAACATCTGATCTCGCTGTCGTATGAGATTTTAAAGTTTATGCAAACTGCAAGTTCCGGTTCCGGTTTTTGCCATGTTAATTTCCGATATGAGAATTGCAAGTTCCGGGATTGGAAAATGTGCGGGAAACCTCTGTTTATTCAAACTGCGATGTGACATCTCATATTATTTTGAGAAACATTACATATTCTTAATCACAAGAAGCACTGTTGGTCATAATTTTCTTTCAGATTAAATAATGTATGTAACTGATCTTACTCTAGCGAAACTGAAATTACATAACGGTTGTCAGTCGTGATTTCATCATTAAAAGTTTTTTTTTAATGCACTAGAGTCATTTATAGGCTGATAGAACTTTTGTATTTCTTTAAATACTGTATCAATTTGGGTCTGCTTGAAGCATCCTTTAATTTGGTCTTTAGAAATATAATCAAAATTCCTTCCAATTTTGGGACTAAAGCTTGAACACATAAAACAGGCAGTAAAATGTGGCGCAAATAATTTGGTTATTATAACTCACGAATCATTGCTATGGGAAATATGTCAAATATGGCTCAAGTTTTTTTTTAAAGCTGTGTTAAAAGTTGCAATGAAAAATAATTACCATCAATGGTTGTATGAGTTGCAAATTTCATAGCTATGGTAAAATTTTGATGAAAAATTCTGACCATATATTGTTATTTGTTATATAACTACCATAGCATTCACATTCTCAATTTAGATCATCCACGTGAGATTCTCAGAACTTTTCATTGAGTCGGCGATGATTTGCTTATGTATCGAATCTCCCGTACCAACTAGCCTTTTTTAATTATCGCCGACGGAATGAAAAGTCCAGAGAATCCCGCGTGAATAATTTAAATTTAGAATGTGAAGGTCATGGTAGTTTCACATTCAAGTGCCATGAACTGTACTAAATATCAAATCGAGATATAGGAATGAAGTTGGGCTACCCTGCGATAAAAATTGTGTTATCTGTTTAGAAAATCATTCGGGAGGAGAATGTAAATGGAGGAATTGTAAAGTTTGGTTATTTTATAGAAAAATGAAATCGAAGCGAGCATGTCGTTGGGCACAGAATTTCCTTGGTGTTTTTTTTTCTCCGAGATTCATATTTGATAGTAATTTTTTTTCTAGGCCGGGAGCAAGTCCCTGTGCTCTACGACCTTCATGAAAACGACAGATCTGTCAAAATAAATCGGTCGATCTTATTAGTATTTCTGCTCTTTAATTCAGTTATGTGTTCATTAGATTTTTTTTTAAAAAAAAAGCTTACATATCCATTAATCTCTATAATTTGTATTATTACTGTTACACGTTCATATCTATCACAACGTGTGAGTTTTTTTTTAACATTAGCGATTCATTACTTATACCATTTGAACTGAGGTAGATGTTTACTTCGTTTCATTTATACATTCAGTATTTTTCCTTACAACATAGTCTTGACGATGTCTAATTGGTTTGAATTCCTGAGTGACCACGGTTTTCAATCATTCTTAAATTTGATGTGCTGTATTCTGTTTTTGGTCATTGCTTACGTCAGGGACCATACATTAGTAGTCCCTGCTCAGGTGCATGAGCAACAAAAGGTAGTTTTGTCAGAAAACAAGTCTCCAGGAAGTGACATTAACATTCGGTTTTAAGGGAGTATAGTTCTCTTTCTCATCTTTATCGATGATTTTACTGACAACATGAAAGGGCTTTTTCTACTTTTATTAAAATAAGTCCCCAACCCCTGAAATTGGGAAAATTTCATCGGTAACATCCATTTTGGGAATTTTCGTATAATATTTCCATTGCATACATTATTCTACATTAGCCTCTTTGCAAAAATATCATTCTAATTGATTTAAAATCTCACTTCTAACATCTTCTGTCTGTCTCTGGAAATGTCTGTTAACAGATTCTCAGTCAAAAACATTATTCAAATGCTCAACTCCATTGGGAACTTTTACATATTTTTTTGTTATAAAAAATAGGTGCTTTTCACATGGGGTACAAAGGACGTAAAACAAAGGTAAAAAAGCCTGCGTGTAATCCACAATCCATTATAAAAATCTATATACATGTATTTCAAGTATCACTGGCAGTGCTTCTAAATCGTCAAAAATACTGAAATAATTACATCAAGATTAATAATTTCCTGATCCTGATCCTAAGGTCAAAGATGACATTTATTGTCTCTAAAACTTCTTTAAATCTCTTGGCTGTGATCCTTGACTCTATGTGATTTCTTGCTGATACTTGAAGGAATAGTAGTAGTTGGCTCAGAATCAAGAAATGACGATCGGCTCTTGATCTTGATGTACTCTCCTTTTATTTCAGTTGATGTAAGCATGGATGCCAGGTCTATTTTTCCATGCAAACTTGTAAGTTCTGTGAGCATTTCTTTTCTTGCTCCTCTGTATTGTAGGCAGTTTAAGAGAAAATGTTCTGGTGCTTCTTCTGCCCCGCATTCGCAATAAGGCGTGAGGGAATTACCAATGTTGTGTTGTTACCAATGTATCTATTTAGGCTACCATATAATGAGCTTAGCTGACACACGATCTTGCCTATCTGTGTTCTTGGTATATCCAGGTGGCAGGTATTTCCAACATCTGGTATAAGCTCATGTAATTCCCCTCCCTTTTCTGAGATGGAACATCTGTTCTGCCATTTCGTTTTTTTTTTTTTTTTTACTTTTTTACAATCCATTTCACATCTGATTTTGTAACAACATTATATTGTCTGTTAAGGGAGTACGAGTCTCAAAAATTTTGTTATTAGAATTAAAATTCTGACATTTTGTCTTGAAGGGCTCATCTAATGGAACAACTTGAGCAAAAAATTTTGAAAATCCATGTAGGAATTTTTGAGATATAAGACGTCAAAATTTTGGCGGGAAACGGATTTCTCTAGAGTTTTCATTCAATTTGCATAGAATGTTTATAGGCCTTTAGATATATGAAATTATAATTGGAAAGTGATTAAATTTTATACACAGTCTATTTCATGTATTTTAAAGTGACTTATGACCAAGAAAATGTGATCCATGTGCAAAAAATTTTAGCACTGTTTGAATGGATAAAACCCGAGGATATAGAATGCTTCTGAAATATGAGGCTCGTACTCCCTTAAGAGATTCAGTCTCTTTTGCAGCTGTCTTGGCTAGTTGGTCTGCTATCTTGTTTCAGGCTTTATTAGCATGGACTGGGAATTTTGCTTGATAATTGCCAATTGATTGTAGATATTATGTGT
>MJUU01021449.1:10188-21343 GCA_002080025.1 Modiolus philippinarum
TGTATGATCGATGTTCTAATAAATAAAGATACTAATTTAAAAACCTTGATATAATGAAATTGAGGAGTGACCATCCTTAAATGTTCTATAAGGTATCTAGTTATACAAGCCATATTCTGTGCAAATCGAGGTGAATGTGGCCGAAACACATGATGTGAAGCACTTAATTTAGTGTCCGCAAATGGCAATTTCAAAAACCTAATTCGTCTCTTCAGCCAAGAACAATTCAAAACCACTTTGAAGACAACTCTAATGATATATAAATTATAAAGGAAATTCCAAAATCAAGAAAGAACGGTGCTTTGCTTACAACAAATAAAAAATCAAATAAAAACATTTGGAAATTCATAAGCTCATAAACCGGAATATGTGTAAAGGTGATAGAGAGCAAATTGCCAATATGATCTAAAAAAGATAACCAAAATCATCTAAGGACAGAGCTATGCATGAGGGAGATATTCCTAAGGATGCAACAGAATTTTCTAAATTGAGATAGTGTGGAAAAACTTTTATTCGTGGACATCAAAGTCATTAAAAACTGCTAACTGACTAGAGACACACGTCTAAATCCTACCCCCACTAACTTAAGTCATCAAAAAGTGCTTAGTTCTACTACCTATACAACCACTGTATTTTATTACCACTGCGGTGTGATTTCGCACCCTATTTTGTACATTACAAAAAGGGTGCACTCGACTTACAATCGTAAGTGATGAGGTATGAAAGTTACCTGCCAATGATCGGTGGTTCTCTCTGGGCACTCCGGTTTCCTCCACCACTAAAGCTGACCATCATGATACTGCTGAAAGTGACGTTTAACCCAATATCAATCAATCAATCAAAAACTGCCGTCTGGCTTTAGAGGTACATAAACTTATCTTACTTCTCTGTTTATCGGTAGTTTGTATGCATTTCTTTGATCTACAGAGACTGATATTCACAGTGTCACCGAACTGGACACTATCACGAAAAAATCGGGTCACTTTGAAGGGTCATGTGCGTGTTACTATGCTGACGTCATGATTTGGCACTTTTTGTCGTGTTCATACGCGTAATACGTTGAATGAAGAATGCATGCAAATTATTACAATAAACAATAGATTTATTGTGGTAAAATATAAATTTTAGCTTATTTCTATTTATTTAAGACTTCTATTGATCATTTTATGAATTACCGATTAAAGAAATATAGGACGTTTTGTTTTCGAAAGGACATTATCCTGGCATTTCTTACTAACTTCATACTGCCGTGGTAAAGTCCATATAAGAACAAAAAGTCATATATTCCATTAAGAACATCATCAAAAACTTCTGTCTGGCTGGATGGATACCTCCTTATTTTTACCTCACTAACTGAAGTCGTCAAAAAATGCTGTCGGGCTTGATAAGTACATGTACTAATTTTACCCATCTGTAGAACAGTCATCAAAAACTGCTGTTTGGCTTGAGAGGTACATGACTGTACTAATATTATCTCTCTGTAGAGCAGTCATCAAAAACTGCTGTTTGGCTTGAGAGGTACATGACTGTACTAATCTTACCTCTCTGTAGAACAGTCATCAAAAACTGCTGTTTGGTCGGAGAGGTTATGTAAATCACCCTGGCGTTGCGGCTCTTGCAGATGTTGATAGCATCTACACCAAAGCATGCACAACGTATAAACGTGTACCAAATGTTTTGCTCCTCACTAAAAACGAAGTCACCTTGTGGATCTGGAAACAAAATATCGTCCATATTTCCCTATCTTTACAGTTTTTTTACAGTTGTTTTTTCTAGTCTGTGGCTCATGTAATGCACAATTTCAATAAAATCTTTACAATTATCAATGGACGTCACATCATTTAAAATTGAAAATTGAAAATATCCTTTTTTTCGTTTCGTTAATTAGACTAAGAAAATTGAGCGTCAGCACATTGCAATAATAAAAAAAACGCAACAACAACACAAAATTTAAAACAAGAACTATAATACACAATAAAACAACAACCCCTCTGAAAACAAGGCAAAAATAACTAGATTTGCCTTTGTCACACCCGACGACAAGTTTGATCATCAATCCCATTTCTAGTGTCGAAATCTACCTAGAAATCAATTTTCGTTGAAATTGGACAACGTTGAATTTATGACGTATTATTTATCCATCTTTGAAATTGCAGCAATTTTGATAATTTTTTTTTCACAAAAATTCCCTCCTGTCATCTTACTGAACATCTATACAAAATATGAACGAATTCTGCAAAACAGTTCCTGAGATACTGAATCCTCAATTTTTACGTAAAATGGAGGTCATCTTCGAAATGGCTGCCACTTTGAAAATTTCAAACATTCAGCATATCATTTCAAATAGAGGTCCAACTTTGTGCAAAGTTTGAACTCATTTGATTCAGCCATTTCAAAATAATCGCTCAGACAAAAATTATTCGAAGAAGAAGAATAATTATTGGAGGAGGAGCTAGATATGCAAATGCGATCATACAGATGTCACACAAAACCGCCAAGTCACTGATACTATCTTATTCTTAGCTTAAAGCGTTTCCCACAGAACACTTTTCGTTGAAATCTGATAGAGCTGAAATGTCGATGTATATTGGCGGCCTTTTTAGCTCATCTGGCCAAAGGCGATGTGAGCTTTTGCCATCATTCGGCGTCCGTCCGTAAACTTTTATTCAAAGATCTTCTCCTCTGAAACTACTAGGCCAATACTAACCAAACTTGGCCTGAATCATCATCCAATAGAACATAGGGGTAAATTGCTGTTTTTTTTTGCAAATTACTCAAAAACCGTTACAGATATCAAAAATTTGACAGGGTTAAAAATGATCTGCATGGTGAGATCAACCCACTGTGCAATTTTGAAGAAAATCTGAAACCTATCTCGGAGTTATAGTCCTTTTTCCCTAAAATTTCAAAATTTTTGCATTTTTTATTTTTTATTTCAAAAAGTGTAACAGATAGAGGTCAAGTGTAAATTGCAGAAATATTCAGCATATCAAGATCTACCAAATCTACCAACCCTTAAATTTTGAAGAAAATCCATAAACCCTTGTAGGAGATATATTGCCCTTTTTTCAGCGAATTTTTTAAATTTTCGTATTTTCCGTCTTTTATTTCCAAAACTATAGAAGATGAAGGTTAAGTGTAAAATAATGAAATGTTTGCCATGCTGTGGCGACTTCAAAACTGGTGTTGAAAATTGTTCATTGACTGCCATTTTCAAAATGGCCACCAAAAAAGGCGGGAAAATTCAACATTGTCCGATTTCAATGAAATTTGGTTTCCAAATAGGTATTGATGTCGCAACTTCAAAACCAATGTTGAAAATTATTGGATGACTGTAAATACTGTTCAAGATATTGGTGGTGTTCGAGGTACTAAAGTTTGAGACTGAAGATCAACTGTATAACTTACAATGTAACCACGATTGTGGCAACTGAAAGCCAGGTGAGCGATACAAAATATGAACCAGTTCTGCATATCAGTTTCTGAAATATTGAATCTTGAAAATGGCAGTCACTATGAAATCTATTTTGTGAAAAAAAATATTCTCCTTTTGTTCCAAGGTTCATTCGATTACATTTAACCATTCCAAATTATCCTTCGGAAAAAAATATTTGGAGCAGTGATAATAAAAATAACAAGACTTTATTATGATCTTGTGGATCATAGGATCATAGAATGCCCCCCTCTTTTTGGACCTACATTTTAATTCCTTACATAAATGGCAGCCTCTGCGTAAAATTTCATCCAAATTGGAGCACTTTTCACTTCAATTTCTTTATCAAGAAAAGAAATGTTTAATCATACATATTTTGTGAATATGTTTATATTGCAGGAAAAAGACCACATTTAATCAACTTGTTAAAACTGATACATGTAGTATTGCCTCTTTTGAAAATGATACAGATTCTTTAAACAATTAGTGAAAAGATCCATCCTCCTAGTTGAAATTTCTGTAATTATGTATTTCATGGCATTTAAATGTAATTTATAAACTGTATTATTCCTTTTACTATATATATGCAGTTTATATATTTCCTCCTTTTTCACAATTTTTAAAATTAAGCCTTTAGGGTTGGGTGATAAATGTGGGCTTATTTCACTTTCACTGCGTTAAGTACAAGTGACCTTTTTAGAATTTAAAGAATGAACTTTATATGTAGTTTTTGAGATAAAAGTTCAGTTCAGTTCCCTATAAATATATATCATGGTCATTTCTTATAAATGACACTTTAATAAACATCATTTAAAGCCACAAATCAACTTTTCAGAGGAAAGGAGTTAATTGCAATGTAAACTAATTAAGAGCTTTACATGTAACAACCATTGATCTTTGAAATAATTATACTTTGATCACTAGAAGCTTGTGTCTGTTTTGTAAAGTAAAAGGATTTCAAATTTTCAAAAGAAAAATTAAAATTAGATGTTTTTCATTATAATATTACTGAATAAAAACAATATACGTTTTTTATACTTTTAGAAAAGTTGGAAAGCTGGTAGATATAAGAGAGCATGTTATAAATTTACATGGGGTTCCAATACATTTCACTAAAACAAATTTTTATAGTTGAAAAGCCTTACCCAAAGTTTGAAAGTAGGAAAAAGTAATGCTATGTAATTCCATGTAATGCTTAAGTTACTGACATTTTTGAAAAGTAGTACATTACAATACAATTACATGTAATGCTAAAAAAGAAGCATTACACATTACATGCATTACTTTGTAATAATGTAATGCATTTCAAATCATTACAATTACAAATTAGCATTACCCCACGCATGTTCCTATGAAACACATTTGACCACATGACTGTGTGGCGGATGAATTTGTTAAAAAACAATATTCATGATGACTTTTCCTTTAAATAACTTTGTTCTTAATATTTTGGTTATTAAATGCAATTAAAAGAATTGATTGACTGATTGATTGATTTTTACGCCAACATCAGCAATATTTCAGCTATATTGTGGCGAGAACTGTTAGGTCTATTGAACAATTTTAATAAATACATAAAATATTAATATAAAACCATATAGCTTTATACAAGTAAAACAGGTGTGTAAAATGTTAAAAAACATGATAGTAAATTTTTGGTTTAACAATAACAATATTAGAAATTAGAAACTTGTTTAAAATTGATCCATTTAAATCTTACTAAATAAATTTATTGCTTTTAAAAATTGAACAATTTTGTCGCCAGCGACGTTTGTAAATAGGTCTTTAAGACAATCAGCAGAATAAAAATTACGCCTGATATCGGCAACATCTACACATTCAATTAAAACATGTTCAATTAAAAGAATTGAATGCATTATTGTGAAGTTTCATAGTAATTATGAAACTGTTGACCGGGCGAGCGTTTTCAACATGAAATGCTACCGAGCGTCATTAACAATGTGTTTCGGTCAATACTTGCATACTGAGATGAAACCTCAAACAATGCATTCAATTCTAAAATGTGATCTACTTGAATACGACATACTTCATTCTTTTGTGAAAAAATTAATAGCCGTACCTTTCATATATAAATAAATACAATATGAAAAATACTTAACAACTTTCTACTAACCTTCTCCATGAAAGATATGTCCAGGAGTGACACTGCGAACAGGGCCTCGTTTTGCATACACGTTACATCTTTTGTTTTCCTCATTAAAAGACAAAAGCTTGCATTCTGAATGATAGCAAAATGCTGTACACAATAATTTACTTTTGATGGTGAGATTGTANTTGTATTTGTCCAGAAGGGTTCTGTGTTGCCTTTACACGTTGAAATGATTTTCCATATTGACCTATGAAAAAGGACAATATCAAAATAATGAAACGGTACCAACATTCAGATTGACAGTTTATTTAGTGTTAATAAAGAATATATGAAAATTAGTTCATTCAGAGGGTGCAAGAATAAAAAAAAATATTTCTAGAATATGGCTGCGTGTAATTGGCATTAAAGTTGTGTGCATGAAGCGAATACTCTTGTGAGGTTTCAAATTCTTGCAAAATTATCCCATATATCCTCGGATTTTATTCATTTAAAAAGTTTTTCTGCACATGGATACTATGTTGGCTGTTATAAAACTAACCGAAACACTGTTCTAAAGCATCAAAGAAGTATTTTAACTATAAGTCTGTTTTTGATACAAAAAACGAATGTCTAATCACCCCCCCCCCGTACGTGGTGTTCTTTCACTGATAAAAACACAAGTAAGTTTTATTTTGCCCCAAGGTGGCCATTCATCCCAGCTAGACAATATGCACATTTTAAGCATGATGGTCAACAATCCTGTGAAGTTCAGTTGAAATCCTTTGAAAGAAGTGGGAGAATTAACGTCAACAAACTTAATGTTGCAAAATTCTAAGTCAAAAAGGGGCATAACTCCCACAAACATTAGCCGATTAACCCGGCGAGACGATATGCACAACTAGGCATGATGATCAACAATCCTGTGAAGTTTGGTTAAAATCTGATGTAAGATGTAGAAACATTGGCATCCACAAACTTTGTGACGGACGGACGACAGAAGGAAAATACAAAAACAATATGTCTCCCCCTTGAGAAAGGGGATATAAATACTTAGGCGAGCCAATTTGAATGTAATGAAAATTAGGGTAAACAATTTTACGTCTGAATTTATTAATCTAGAAAAGTAAGACATGGATCTGTTACTTGTTTTGCTTAAGGGGTTCGCTTCTCCATTTTAAAATAAATAGGATTTCAAATAAATGGGCCGCCGTGCGCGGTCCCGGTTTATGAATAGGCCCGCAGCATCCTCTGAGCTTGGAGTATGAGTCTTCCTAACAGAGGACCCCGAGGGAAACCCGGGATGCAGAAATAGGACCGAGTATCTCCGGCTTGCGGGCTGTGACCCCTCTTAAACGGGGGCTGACCCTGAGGGTCCCGGGATATACAATCAGGACCCATTCCGTGGTTGTGCGGGATTATTAAATACAAAACCCATCTTTCGGATGGGATGTAAACTCAGGTCCACGTGTTGGAAGAAATGCCAAGCTTCCTGCACGTAAAAGAACCCTTATAGCAAGCTTTTTTTGAGTGGTCCGTAGGTGATCGGCTACAAGGCTTAATTCCCGGCCCTTTTCGATTTCACCCTACTTTTCCAGTGGCAGTCAGAATTTCCCGTCCCATTTCCCTTTCCATACCCCAAAGTGACTTGTTCTCGTCTTGATATAGCTGAAATATTGCTGAGTAGACGTTAAACAATATTCAATCGATCAATCAATCAAATAAATGGGATTTTTGATAGAATATTAAAAAAAGTAATTTAAGTGAGAAAAAAAAATGGTAGGTTGATGTTCTCGTTTTCGAGAGATTTAACTGACTGATAATTTGGCGGGAAATTTAACTCCTCTGATTTTTCATATGATTAACATTAGCCAGGTTTGACCATGAATGAATATGACAGATTAATTACAAATTGATGATTTTTTACAGAACGCTTAGAAAGAAGTATAAAATGAAATCATGGGAAAAAATAAGTGGGTTCATGGACAAAAAATATTATGCTGTTTAATGGATAAAACTAGAGAAATCCGAATATCCGACAGAAATCCCAAAACATGAGGAGCGAACCTCCTTAATTTGTTCTGAAAATGAAGATTGTGGAAATGTAGAAACTTCTTAAAAATTGAAATTCCATTAGGTAGCACAAAAGTCTTTCAAATCAAATTATCATTTGTTTGTAACTTTGTTAATATTAAGGTACAATGTCAAATAACAAACTACCGAATTTACTTTCTGCATATATTTTTTTTACAACCTATGAGGTATTAAATAAAAGCAATCGGATTTATTTATTGCGTAATGTTCATTTTTATATTATATTTTAAGCATATTTGTGTATTTTATTTAAAACCATTATAACGTTTATAGCTTTACATTAAGCTGAATTTTGTTTTCTTTATTTGAAAGATGATTCAAATACAATGAAGCCATGCCTCAACTTTTTGATTAAGGATTTGGTTTGAAAATGAATGAAATTTAAATTTTTACTGAGAGAAAATTTCATTTTATCTGAGGCACAGCTTTATAGCAATCATAACGTTCTTTCAGATGAAGTAAACAGAATTCAAATACCTATAAAGATGTACAAGTTATTTTTATTTTAATACTTTAACAAAATATAAAAAAAAATGCTTAATATGGATGTTTAGACATTGGGACTTAGCATTAACAGACAATTTAATCATTTTTTGGTCCTTTCATTTGATATCTCATTTGTCATTGTATCGTTACTGATAAAAAGTCAGGGATTGATATTTTCTTTCAAATGACTGTTGTGCTACCAGGCAGCAACTTTTCTAAATCACGTTTATTTGCCTTATTCTTTGTTGCTGCGTTTACCAATATGAAAGTAGAATTCTGGTTGCAAAGCTCTCTAATATCACACCCCTGCTTCCCCATTTGGTTCTGATTAAAAAAAATATATCAAGCTGACTAATATCATACCCCCGCTCCCCTATTTGATTCCAGTAATAAAAAAAAATCTTCAAAATAAAAAAACCAATTCAAATCAAATTTTAAATACATGGTACACAATGATAATATGTACTTAAAAGTCTGTGGGAGTTTCAGTGAATTTCATCTAGTGGTCTAGGCGGAGTTCTCGCCACAGACCCCGATGGCGGACGGACGAACGGACAACGCAGGTGTGTTAAGGCACTATACGAGTTATTCCCCGTTGATTATGCTTGTAGACCGATATCCGATTTTGTTGCGGCGGCTAAAAACAATAAAAAATATAGCGAATATGGAAGGTATTCTTATGCATAAATAAAGGGTTGTAGTATTTAAAAATATAAATATAACATTTACCTGGTAAAACCTCGCATTGTAAATTTAAAATATCAAGATGGTCCGGGTGGCCGATATTTGACGCCAAAATACAAGTTACCCTACCTTATATTTTTCAGAAATCTATGCCTTAAACGAAACCTAATTACATAATCTTCTAGAATATCAGTGGCCGCTGAATGGCTGTAATCGTTCTCTAACTGAAATAAGTCCGAATTCTCAGTGTAGAGGTCATAGGATGACATAGGTCGTCATTTCACACAATTTAAAGTGTAATGCTGAATAACAGTGACACACGGCCATCGATATTTTTAAAGAAAGCCCATAGACCTTTCATTTGATCCAAAAAAGAAGTCAGCAAATGTTTATTAACAACTTGTATTTTGTATTTTTTTTTGTCATTATGAAGAAAAGGGGGGGTCATCGAAGCTGAATTCAAACGCAGACGTGATTTTGACAAGGGACACAACTCTTTGACGAGGGCATTATTCAGTTCGAGAGCGAACAACCGTGAATGCAGATTTTTCCCCCTTTTTTCAGGCTGTAGCTTTTCACACCATCTTTTCAAGTAAATATATATCTCTAGTAGACATACGCTTACATATGGATGTAGCGTTGCTCGACTTTTAGCAATGAATTCTGCTCAAACCGGTGCTAGGGAATGGGGGGCCGTCTAGTCTTGAACTTGCTATGATGTATGAGCATAGCCCATTGTTGAAGGCCTCGTGGTGATTTCAAGATGAAGAACAACAATAAATCGTTGCTTCGTTGCTACGTTCAATCGTGTATTTGTAGAGAGTTTGTCTCATGTGCATTTACTCCAAAATGACCATATCCTAAACATTGTTTATTTAACTTGAGTGTTCATGTACGTCAGTAGCCACAAGCGGTACAGAGACATTTCAAGCATATTAAGATCTATTCACACTTGCGTGTCTATCCAGTTCATATTGAATGTATATTCCATCTGAAATAACAAACCTCAGGACAAAACTGGCAATGCTTATTCCGACAATTGTGCTAGCAGAACTTGCAGGGTGGGTGCGAATTGCTAAGGGACCGACCATTTAACCTGAAGGGGGGTTATGGTTTTTTTTTCTGCTCAGAAATTTTTTTTTGCGCTTCGCGCGAAACAAATTATTTATTTTTTGCACGCGTATCAACAAAATATTTTTTTTTCAAAATTAACATTATTTTTTTGGGCAGAAAGCCTCATTCAGAAAATTTTTTTTCATCATTTTGGCAGCCAAAGTATTTTTTTCACATAAAATCAGATCCAAAATATTTTTTTAGAAAAAAACCATAGCCCCCCCCCCCTTCAAGTTAAATGGTCGGTCCCTAATCCCTTTTGGGATTTGAAGTTAAAGATGTCTTTTTTTGTTATGTTTCCTGCTTGAGAGGATCTCTCCCCAAAAAGATTAGCTAAGGGGATTGTATATTAGTATTACATAAAAAGGTGCATACTGTATTTACTACATGTTTCACATTCTCACTGTCTAAAAATAGTTTGAACTGTTTTATTATTCATGGTACTAGTAGCTGCAGACCCATACATAGTGTACAACAAAATGAACATGTAGTTCTTATGGTTCTTGTGCTGATTTTTTTTATAGTGGTGGACCATACAATAACCACTTTTTCAGTACTAGTATTTAGTCCCAGTTCACATGGTTACTGCTGAAGAAGCGAGACCCTTTGCCATGTACATGACTACAAGTTTAAAAGAGGGGGGACAAGATATTTAAATAAAGGGCTACGCCGGGCGCAGCATAATACGACCGCAGCATTTCGACCACTGAAATTTGAGCAAGAGTATTTTAAAGTTAATGTGGACACAGTAAAGAGCTTGACACAGTAATTAGCTTGACACAAAGTAGGCCTTAGGAACATAAAAATTAGTCCTTTAAATCCCTTAAAGCTTATAAACAGTAAGAGTTACACAAAATCTGTTGAATACTACCAAAAGCTAACAACAAGAGAAATCCAAAGAAAAAAAATCCCATTGAAATCCGACGAAAAATAAAGATTTTGCATATTTTGAAAAATTGCAATTTTGGCACCTTTGATCTTTTAGCTCAGAAACTGTAAGAGATACACACTATCTGTTGACATACTTCCAAAAGCTTACAACCAGAGGAATCCAAAGAAAGAAATCCAATGACAAAAAAATACTTTTTTTTGGAAAAATTGCAATTTTGGCCCCTTAAGGGCTTTGAACCTAACAGCTAAAAAAGGGTAAGAGATATGCTAAATCTGCATGATCTGTTGATTAAATACTGAAACCTTACAGCAAGAAGAATCCAAAGAAAAAAATCCCATCAAAATCTGATAAGAAATAAAAAATTTTA